>JAYKAV010002109.1:1742832-1754069 GCA_035582835.1 Phoebastria nigripes | reverse complement strand
AGAGACACCTTAGTCTGTCTGCATCTGCATCCATTTTTGTTTACCTACTTTTAAGGGTTTTTTTTTTTCTTTTTTTTTTTTTTTTTTAATTTTGAATAAACCATTTCCAGATTAACAAATCAAGGCTACGTGCACGTAGAAGACCTGAGACCCACGTAAGCCTTCCAGAGATTGATGCATCTGGATAAATCCAGCACAGATTAAAGCAAAGCTTTCATTGCACAAACTCTCCCTGAAACGAGCAGGATGCTCGTGACGCTGCCGTCCCTGGGAAGAGGACGGAGCCGGGAATAGCGGGCAGTAAATAACGAGTGCCAAAGTCAGGCAGAACGATTTGGTGGCGGAGGCGTGGAGGCAACGGTTCTGCGCTGTACGCAGTTATGTTGCATTTCTCTTTCGCGGAGGGAATTACCGAAGCCGAGCCATTCCGGGAGCATTAGAGCCGCGGCGGTTTCCGTGGTTCGTAAGATTACCCACGGCTCTCTAGCTCCCTGATAGAAAACCCTCTGAAACACAACGCTGTGCCTAAACACAATAGCATTCTAGAATAAAGCAACAGCCTTAACAATGAGTTTCTTTGCTTTTATAGGTTTTAGCGAAGCCCATTGTGTTAACACCCTTTTTTGTATTTAGATTTCTGATGTCTTTGACTGGGGGAAGGGTGGAAGGGGCAACCAATTTAATTCGATAATCCCCCTAAGCCTTGCTTAATGCAGTCACTCTGGTTTGCATCTGTGAATTTTATAGTGGTATTTTGGGTGGATGCAGCATTGCACTGGAAAATGTCCCATCATTTATTTTGCAGCTATTCGAGGGAAATGGTTCCCAGTGCCGGGCAGCCTGTTCATTAAATCCATATTGTCAAACGAAACAAACTCTGTCACCCCAGACAGGGCTGGACCTCAGGGCTACCATACTGATTCCTGGATAAGGTAGCTCAGAGTCTGGGTGCAAATTGCCAAAATTAATATTAAACCACGAGCAGGAGACTTTTGCAGTTGGTGAAAAATCTCATTTTTGGCTGAGGCGGCGGGTGGGGCTGCAGGGAAGAAAGCAAAGTCCCCAGCTCGGGGATGCCTCCATCCCCCTGGGATGGTGCTGATGCAGCAGGATGGGTCCTCCTACCTCCCCAAACATGACCACGGCTCACGCTGTTTGCCCTCAGGGTGGACGGGATGAAAGTGCTGCAGGAGGAAAGTTCCAGCAAGAGTTTTTGTCCTGTTGCTTTCTTCTCCTGACACGGATGGAGTGCTGCAGTGTGGGTTGTTTTTCCACATGCTTGTAAGAAAGACAACACGAGACTCTTAAAGAGTACCGAAGCACCTGATGAGCCTCTGTTCTCCTTAAATTCCTCTGCCGGTGCTCAGCTCCCAGCATTTCTCTGATGCTTGCTTGAACCTGACGCATTCAGCCAGCAGTGAATAAAAACCTGTGCCAAGAGGTTAGCATCGCTCTCGATGGGATTTTTCGATGCCCCATTTAAGGGTGCACTGTATCTCCCGAGGAAATGTTCCTTGGCCGTTCTAGAAGCATCTCGGAAGGAGTCATAGCAAAGACAAAAAAGCACAAATACAAGGGCATGGGGGACTGGTATAGTCGATAGGCAGCAGCAACAAAGTCAAGATGGGAAGAAGGGTTTGGAAGAAAGGTCAAGGTCTGAAAGATGTTACCTGTAGCAAACTAAGTCACCCAAACAGGAGAAAGGAGCAAAGAAAGGAAAAAAAATTAAGAGACTGAGATCTACTAGACTGCCACAGAAACAGAAGAGAGAAAGGTGTCCAGAGAGACATCAGAAAACACATGGAGAGAAGAGGATCCTCAACAGGAAAACGGCAGGATCCTTTAGACGTAATGGAGAATGTGGAGAATAAACAGGAGATGCTATTTTTCACCTCTACAGTCTGCGCAATTGCCTTCCACACTTATCTCATTATAATCCAGCGGTAAGAATTAAATACCTTGGGAAAATAAAGATCGATGACAGACTTCTGTCTTTATGGCCACCATTTGCCTTCACAGCTTCACCTCACATCTACTGGCCTTGCGTGTTATTTTCCATCAGATACCAGCCCCGCACTCAGCCACACAGAACTCGGGGACTTCACAAACTCTAAAGAAAAATTCTTTTATTGGTGTAAAAGAAACGAAAGGGAACAGCCAAAAGGGCAAGTGCTTGCAGATGTTGAAAAACACTTCACCAGAGATTAAATTAAATTAGTCCTTCTACCAAGAAAAGCTTTAAGGGACCTTCCAAGAACGTAAGTCATCCCCAAATGGAGATGACAGAGAAAACATATTCTAGAAGGCTATATCTCAAGCCCTAAAAAGTTAAGGCCAAAAAAATAAAAAAAGGGAGATTCTGAAAACCGAACTCCTGAGGATATCAGAGGAAAGACTTTTCCCAAAGATAAGAAGCTGGAAGGCTACAGGAGAATGTATATGTCCACTAAATGATGGAAGTTCGAGAACTAAATGAAATATGTGGGTCACTGTTTACTACAGAGGAATTTATGGCGGTTTCCACGTTAAAGCCTTTCTTTATGAGGGATAAGATAGAGAAGTTATCTCTTTCCACATTAAAGCCTTTCTTTATGAGGGATAAGATGGAGAAGTCATCTCAAACTGAAGATCACTAGAAGAGGCTTTAAACTGAATAAATAAAAATAACGGGAACAAAATTCCTGTACAGGACAGCATTTTGAGAGTTCCAGAATAGTGCTCAAATATGAAATTGTCAGACTACTTAACCCTAGTTTGAAACTCCTTGTCTAAATCAGGCCTGAGATTTAAGGGCTAGAACAACAAATGAAACTAAACTTTGATGGATGCAAAATCATGCAAATCACTACAAACACATAGGAACGGGCTCTGACCTACTATCGCTTGCTGAGGAGATCTTGGCATCGCTGCGCTGACATCTTCATAGAGCTACGCACAGCGCTCAGAGGCAGGCAGAAGGCAGACCATAAGGAATTATGAGGGAGGACACGGAGAACAAATAAAAACAAGTGTTGTCAAGGCACTGCACAAGCCTGTGGTGTGCCCACGTGTTTCAGCCCTCTCTTTGCAGGATGGATACCCAGAAAAGGTGGAAAAAGACAAGGGGAGGGAGTAGTGGTCTGCAAAAATCACCTTGTGGGGTTAAATAGAGTACGGCCTTCTTATTTGGAAGAGATGCCTGGAAGAGAATATGACAGGGGTACATAAAGAGCATGGTGAAGGGGGATGGCCGCTTCTGGATTTGGTTTTGRTTTTGTCATCTTCATGTAACTGCGTGACTCCCAGAGCCCGTTTCGTTTTCCTCATCATCAAACTGGAGCATTAGTTTCATTAGTGACTTAGAAAGTTCATTATAAACTCACACTCCTGTGAGCAAACTTATACAAGACAGTTTTCTAATCCATCACCTCATGCAGTAATTCATATTTAATTTCTATTTTTTATAAGACTGTATTTAAAAAGTATTAATGAGCTTATTTACAATGTCTACATGTTATGGATATCAATAAATATAAAAAATACCTCAAACCGTTTTTAAACTTCTTTTTATTTCAAAAAAGCAGCGCTTTTAAAAACTCTTGCGAACCCTGCGCGCTCCTTCACAAAAATGGCTAATATTTTTGTAAAGCTGACAAACAGAATTAAAACATATAAAAATCCTCACAACTTAACAGAGAAAGGGCATGGGATACACAGGGACATAATTCTATTTAAATGGTATACTTAGCTGAGGGAGTTCCAGTAAAATTTGCATGTCCAGCTATGCAGGGAGAGAGGTGATGAATTCCCAGTCGCAGTCGGACACTGTTTGCCCAGGCTGTAAGGCTCCCGGGCACTTCCAGGAGAAGTCAAAAATGCAGGATTGGACCCTAAAAAACCCCCCAAAATCACAAACCAAACATCAAAGGATTACTTAAAAAAATTTAGCAAGATGTGAAGTTGCGGAATTAGCCCCACCAGGGAATATCAGGTGGTATTTCTGGGGTGAGAGCCCCTTTGTGCATCGTGACCCCCCAGAGTGGTAGCAGCCGTGGCCATCCCATGGGAAGGGCTGTGATAGGCAGCTGGGAAAGGTTGGGGACAGGGGGCTCGATCCCAACCAGGGGGCCCCTGGGGACACAGGGTCAGAATCCGGCCCTTAGACAGGGATGTAGCTGACCGCAATTGTAATACCAACAATAACAAAAACTAGCTTGTCACTTACAACCAATAGTGATTTTCCTGCTTATAAAACTTGTGGGGTTACAAGCACTTTCAGGTATAATGTTGAAATTCAGTGATGCTGAATATATACTGGAATACTGACATTATTTACCTGGTCCTTCTGCTTACAGAGCTATGAGCACATAGGTACGCAGATCACTGTTGCCCATTTTCATATGCATTTCATCCATACTTGAAATTTTGCATTTCTATGTAAAATAGAGACACAGATAAATGTTTACATAATATTCAGAGAGAATCAATTTATTTGAAAACTAGGCAAATAGTAAGTTCCCACAATTGCAGCAGTGATGTACATACCGTCTAGCCGATCAACAGCTAACGCCAGTTAATGGCTGCCATAAGAAATATGAGATATGGATCGGTCCACGGAGTAACAGACGATTCTGTTCCAGGCAGGTGGCTTTTTAGGCTCTAGTGAATGGATTTTAAGATTCTCAAGAGGAAGAAACACCATATTTACATCATGCAGAACAGGTAAGCTATCAACTTAGGTGAACTATTATAAGATAGAATTTAGAAACAAAGGAGAGTGGCGTCCTGACTATTTCTCAATAGCCTTTCATATGGGATAGTATTACACCCAACTCTTGGGTATGGGGCACCATCTAGAGGAAAGATTGGTATGATGCAGCAGGGAAATTAAATATTAAATTTTTAAAAATAGCAAAAAACCTAGAGCAGGCCTTGTATAATATCTAACAGCTATTTAATTATTATTAAACAGCTGTCATCAAGGGAAAAAACTGTATGAAGGAGTGGAAATTTGGAGATTTCTCCCRCAAGACAGGATGTTGATTTGCGCACAAGACTTCTGCACTCAAGCAAAACCCATGACTGTTACTATTGCTAATTATTTTGCACCTTGTATTTTTTTTTAGAATAAATAAGCTATGATACCAAAATTTAATTTTGAGGTTGCTGCGTTTGGAAATCATCTTAACGTAAACCCTGACTTTTCAATATCCATATTTGCTTACAACTGCATAGTACAAGGCACCAATTCCTAAGTTCCTTCTAAATAGCACTTATTTTTGTATCAGTTAAACAAAACCCCGAATTTCATTTCTGAAACAACTACTATCCTTGTTTACCATCTAGCTGCATATGAAAGGCCCAAGATGAGCAGGATGTACATAGAAACGTGCATGGAAAACACTCAAAAAAAAAGCTGAAAATGCTTAACTTGCTCTAGTGTTTAAATCCACATGGATTCAGACATACRCATTCCCATCTACATTTACTGAAAAGGAAAGGTACAATCCGGGTACAACCCAGCACATCTGCATGATTCCACTCTAAACTTTCTTTTTTTGATTTGCAACTGTACATTTGTGTCTGGTTGTGAAAAACTGCAATCATGTTTTTACACTATGTTAAAGCAGAAGTCAGAATTTGACTCATTGGGACAGTATACTGTTAAATAAAATAAGAGACACACACATTTACTTGGTGTTACAAGCTGACTATGGGGAAATTCATTTAATTTTGTAGTCAAATTAAACCGGGGTAAACTCTGCTGGCTTGCATTTACTCTCAACTACAGCGATAGCGTGTGGTGGACCATTTTGCAGAGGAGGTACAGGCTGCCAGTGGCCAAGGTATGAAAAGTGCCCTGAGTGAAACAGAAAGAGGCAAAAAGCTGGAAAATGGCTTATTGTTAAGTGCTGAGAGGTTTCTACAATACCAAACAGGTGGAAGCGATTGGTATTTGAATATTACCATCAAGAGTTGTCAGAACGGGGCTTTTCAGAGGGATAAAGCGCATCAGGTTAATCGCATTTACTTACTGTTAAAAGTGGTTTGGGTAAGTTAATGGTGCAACGGCAGAAGTATGAAGCAGTTTTTCAGAGGGCTTGGAGTAACGTGCATACACAGAGGTGCTATGCTGAGGAACCAGGGACTTAATAGCAACAAGAGATAGCAATAAGAAGGTAGAAAGGCAGAATTAAGTGAGCCTATGGAAGTATGAAAAATGCATATACACGCATGGAATGAAAATCTCACAAATCGGCCTCACCTGTGACCCACCTCTATAACCTCAGCAAGATCTCTTTCAGAGTGATATTCTCCGAGATACTCTCCCAGTACACGTTCAGCACTTGTTATCCACCCTCTCAGGCTTTCTACAGATTGGACAGGCTTCTGATAACCTGCACCCTGCCTTGCCAGGAGGCGGGGGGGAGAGGCAGGTAACCCTGCAAGGTCTGACAAGTTTGGCCACGGCAGAATGGGATCGGTTCCACTCAGCGGGACGGTGTGCGAGCATGTGTTTATCTAAAAGTTTCTACTCCTAAAATCCTTTAAAGGCTTTTTTTTTTTCCCCCCCCCCCCCCAAAGAGCAGTATGGAAAGAAACTGTTACAATCCAGCTTCTTCCTTAAAGCATCTCTACTTCTGAATAGCTCTGTTGTTCATTAGCAAAGATTACCATGCCAGTTAGTACATTGTTCTTTGCTACTTGGTGCCACTGCTGCTGTTGGCATTTACATAAGAGAGTTCTGCTATGGAGAAAGATGACTAAGCACAACCATAAAATCTTGCTTTCACTAGGAGATTTACTATCATCCCCCAGCATGCTGCTGCTTGGATGCAGAGGATCCAGAAAGAGATGAGTCACGGAGCTGCAAGATCCGTGTGTGGCTGCAGTGTGCTGTGGAAACGGAGCTCCCGGGGAATGAAAGCTACGCTTGAAGATGGGCATTACTCACCAGACTGATGACTCCTTAAGGGGAAAACCCGGGAGAAGTGGGAAGAGGTATCGATCACACTCCTTAGAGCAGCCTTAGGGAATAATAAAGCAACGGGGAAAATGTTAACGACAGGAAGCTGAAGTGCCAGGGAACCAGCAACATGGGAAGAGGCTTGGGAGTCACTGCAGAGCAGTAAACCACCGCCGCAATCGTGCTGAAGGACTCTGGCCAAGTTACGCAATGGCTGTTTCGGGCATGACTAATGCTCTGTTTGTACTTGACCCGAATGCAGGATGCCGTAGTCTGCGTACCTGTACTCTGCAACACATACATAACAAATAGTTGGGTGATTACTAACGCTCCTCTCTTGTTGATGCATGAATCCATCTGAGCTGCGATGAGGGTGCAACATGGAGCACTGCTGAGCATTGAGCTGCAAGGTCATGTATTTATAAGCACTTAGGCAAACAGCATGGGGTGAGACTTCCAGTCGGAATGGCATGGGAAGGACACGAGCGAGGGACAGATGAGCTCACTTTGGGAGCATTTCCTATCCCAGGCTTTCAATTTGAGAGCCCCTTTTAGTTGCTATAGAAATTCCCATTGGCTCTAGACAGGCCCTAAAAGAATAACCCTGCCTATTGTGGTGGTGCAGCTTCACGTGTTGCCACCCCCCAAGCTCAAATAAAAGCAAATCACGAGTAGAGAGGTTCAGTACGGCACCAACCAAAAGGCACCAAAGAAACACGCCATATTCATACAGAAATATATTAGGTAACTGTTAGCACTAGAATACACCAGGACATGGTGCTATAAAATATTTATGGTGCTGTGTTTTCTCTTGACATAGAATTCTATTTAGCTCAGAAAGATTGATGTGTACTTTCAGGGCATATGATAAAACATCATCCATGTTTTTTCCTTTGCATTCCCAGCATGCATAAAAAGATGAGCTTGCAATTCTCAGTTCTGAAGACAGGTGGGAGAAAGACTGCCTCTAAAGATAGTGAGTATCAGCTTGCTCTTTTCCTAGCTGGTAATTTGTTTTGAGGACTGCAGTTGTACACTGCATCTCTCACAGGAAGCACCCGTGCTGTAACTTCAGAGACTCCGGTGTAATGCTGGGAAGGTGGGAGAGTTGTTACTATGGGAAAGCCACTAGAACTGAGGTTTGCAGCTTGGTAAGGTGGCACCTCGCGTCTCTGACAGTGATGAGCTGATCAATGAGCCTGCCCTAAAAAAGATTCCAAGAGCTACCATGGTGAGCGATATTTTTTTTTTATATTTAAATTCTTGTTAGCAGCTTGAGAATGTTAGAGGTTGAAGAAGAAACGAGGTCTACACATCATCCAGTTAATCCAAGCTCCTGGCACAAAATAAACAATTTCCACAGCTGTATAAAGGGGTAGGCGAATGTAAGTGAATTACGCAGAGCAGCTCAATGTCAAGCACCCAACTCCTTCTCCAGAGAGCTACTGGCGCGTGGTTGGGTACCTTGAAGCATCCCGAGAAGAGGCTGCCAGCAGGAAGGACTGCATCCTGATGGTAACAGCAGGAAGAACTCTGAAACAGCACTGCACAAAAAGCCTAGTCATGAGTAGATGCTATAAATATATGCTAAAACCCAATTTATTCTTAATGTTTCAACGGCATTGATTTACGATGATTCAGCTTTTGGTATTCAAAGCATGAAGATGAGTTGTCTTTTTTTATTTTCCAGTTACGACAGCGATTGTTACACTGCCAAGGCTCAGGGACTTCCAATACCAAATGCCAGGTATTTATGGTGGCAAAACACAATTTTACACTAAAGAATGCTGTCAATTCACTTAAAATATTTTAGCGACTTACTGCTAAAGCGACATAAATTTCTGGAGCTTTGACAGGATGCTTCCCATGGAAAAAATATTTCTTTCCCTTAAGAATATCTACAGTGATTGATATTGAACCCTTTTTTCTTTGAACAGAACAGGTGCTGTATCAATCATATTTTCATTTCCTGGACACTGGGAGCAAACAATTTTAATTTGGCTCCTAAAGCCACGCAACGCCCTCCATTCTGTAACCTTGGCAGGACTATGCCCCTTGGGGCGTATCGCTGACGTGCCAAGGCGAAGACACGCTGGTAACGGCCTGCTTCGTGTGAGATGCACAACGGCACCTCTAAATATCGAGACACTTCTCAAGTTGCCCAACACCAGACATCCGTATCTCAACACTTTGTCTTGAGCACCTTTGTCTACGTTTACAGTGGATTAAACAACTTCATGAACCCAGCCAAAGAAACGTATTTTTCTGTGCCTCCGGTACATCACCATACAGCTGTTCCATATCTAATAATGCCTCCTCAGCCCTTTTCCTACAGCTAGGCCTTTCTTAGCAAGAGCCAGCGAGGGTTGCCAGCCCTCCGCCTTCACTCTTCCACCCACGCAGTCCTCCCCTGCGTGTCCCCCTCCACGAAACACGCGTGGGCTCSGTGCCCCTACCCGCCTGACAAGAAACTAAAGATTCCCGAATCCCTGCGCTTTCTTTTAAAAACTCATTATTTTCCGGGTCTCCATTTCCCAGCCGCTGCCGGGCAGGAGGCCGCCTCGAGGCCCCGCAGCTCCGACAAAGAGGCCGGGAGGGCTGAGGCCGGGCCCCTAAGGCGCGGGCAGGTCGCGCTGCGGGGCAGTCAGGCTCTCCCCCTCCCGTCACGGCGGCGGCCCCGGTGGGGAGGGCGCAAGGCCCGGACGCGGCCCAGCCGCCGCCGTCGCCTCCTCACCGAGCCACCGGCCGGAAGTGTCGCCTGACGCRCGAGCGCCGCCCCCGGTGCGTCACCGCCCCCCCCTTCCGGCCGGGCGCTTCCGCCCCGTCCCCTCCCCGCGCCTCCCGGCGCCGCTTCCCCCTCGCGCGAAGCCGCGCACCGCCCCCGTGCGGCGGGCGGCGCGCCCTGCACCCCGCTCGGCGGCTGCCTCTCGGGCCGGGATATCTATGGGGCGAACGGCGATGCAATGAGCCCGGGCGGGAGCCGGACCGGGGCCAGCGCCGCGCACGGGCAGCGGGGCTCCTCCATGGGGGCTCGGCCGCAGTAGGAGCGGCGTCTCCCCGGGGCGCGATCCGCCACCTCCCCTCCCCCTCGGGCCTCCTGAGGAGGATGGCGACGGCGGCCGCCCCGACCCAGCTCGAAGCCGGTGGGTATCGCTGGCGGCGGGGGCTGCCCTCCGCCCCGCCGGCCGCCCCCCGTTGTAACCGTGTCCCCTTCTCCCCCCCCCCTCCGCCCCTCCGCAGAGCTCTACTACCTGATCGCCCGGTTCCTGCAGTCCGGACCCTGCAAGAAATCCGCCCAGGTGAGCGGGGAGCCGGGGGCTCCGGCCGGGCCGGGCAGGGACGGGACGGGACGGGACGGGACGGGACGGGACGGGACGGGGCAGGAGGGCGGCGGGCGGGGGAGCCGCTGCGCTGCGGGCGCCGGACTCACGTCCTTTGTGTGTCTGTGTGTCCGTCTCTCCCCAGGTGCTGGTGGAGGAGCTGGAGGAGCACCAGGTAAGGCGCCTGCCCCGGCAGGACGGGGGGAAGCCCTCGGGACGGGGGGGTCGGGGGTTGCCCTGTCCCGTCTAACCCAGCCCATCTCCTCCCGCGGCTCCGGGAGACCCTGCGGGAGGCGCGGGTGCCCCCGCTGCGGGCGGCGGGGCCGGGGGGCAGCGGCGGAGGGGCTCCTCCCCGGGGCGGGCTGGCACCGGCGGGGGCTCCCCTCGCCCGCCCGGGGAGGGGTCGCTCCGCGCGGGGCTGGCCGGGGTCTGACGGCCGCCTCCGTCCCCGTCCCTCCTCCCCTTCCCCGTCTCCTTCCCGCAGCTGATCCCCCGGCGCCTGGACTGGCAGGGCAAGGAGCACCGCCGGAGCTTCGAGGACCTGGTGAGCCAAGTTGCACTCCCGACTTCCCCGACAAGTTCCCCCCCGCCGCCGCCGCCGCCCCGGGCGCCGCTCCCCGTTCCCCCCCCTCCCCAGCCCGTCCTCCCTCACAGGGCTGCGGGCTGCGCCCCGCCGAGGCCGCGGCTGCCGCCGGGCGGCGGGGGGTGCGGAGGGGAGGAGAGGCGCGGCCGGGCCGGGCCGGGCCGGGCCGGGGGACACACACCGGGGTGGCGGCGGCGGGGGCTGCTTGGTGCTGACTGACTGCGACGTGCTATTGTGGGGCCGGGAGGGTTATCTGAGGGCACGTACCGGGGCCCAGCCCGGCGAATGGCGCCGCGTCTTACAAGCCGGAGAGCGGCGGGAGGCGATGGAAGGAGGCAGCTGATTGGCTGCGGCGCCGCGGAGGAACTGGCAGGGAGGGCGGGATGGG
>JAYKAV010002109.1:1546082-1742432 GCA_035582835.1 Phoebastria nigripes | reverse complement strand
CCCCGGGGCGCGGCGGGGGGCCGCGGGCAGCGCGGCGGCCGGGGCTGGCCGAGCGGGGGGATTACATGCCGACGTGCCGCCGGGCCCGTCGCCGGGCAGAGCTGCTGGTCTGGTTCAGGGATTCCTGGCCTGCGGCGGCAGCCTGTGCTGAAACCCTGCGTCTCACCGGGGCGGCTGGGCCTGCTTTAATATAAAAAAAGGGATTTTTAGGAAATGTAATGTTGAAACTATTAAATGCCTATGAAAAATACGGAGTGGCTACTTTTGCTAGATATAAACCGTATGAATATCTGTCATTGAGAAAGGTCAGCTTCCCTCTGCACTGCCAAGGGTGCGTGGGGATGGCYGTCTTCCCTTCGCAGCCGTGAGACGCGCGTGTTCTCACCGGCCTCTGCGCGAAAAGTCATTTCGATTTGTTTCCGAAGGGTGCAGATGGCCTTGTTTTCATTTCTAGGAGCTCTGGGTAATAATGTATGGCGCTGATTTAGCACTTTGCAGTTGGAATGTTGTAAACTTACTAATAGCTTTTATAATATTGTTATACTGCATATGTGTGGCATCACTGTCTCCTCACTTGGAAGGAATTGAAAGTACGTCCTTGCCTTTCCCATGTTGCACAGTGCAATGGTGATGTGGGATTTTGACGTGACTGTTGCTCAAACTGCTTTGTAGCTTGCTCAAGAGTTAGTTTTCCACTTTAGCAATATCGTAGAAGCTGAGATGCAGATGGGAGAGCTCCTTGCGTCGAGATGAGACATTTGTACCTGCTGGCTTTCCCTTTCCAAAGCGTATTAAGAATTTAAGATGAATGTTATGCTTCATCATACCTCTTGTGGATAATTCCGGGACTGTATATTGAGTGAACAGACACGGAGTAAGTACTGCATTCAATAAATTTTAATGCTGTACGGTCTTCCTAGAGAACCTGAAATCTAACTATAGGCTGTTTCAGGTTTAGCTTGTGACTGCACCCGGTACCCGAGAGGAATATTAACAGTGGCAGTGTGAAGTCTGATTTCAGACATACTGGTTTTGCTTAATCAGTCACATTAACGTATACATTTTTTCCTTTCATTCTATGGGGCACGAATAGAAAAGCCTTGAAACCTTTTTTCTGTGTATTAGATGGCATTGTTGAAACCATGTACTTTTCTTCAAAATTTCAGAAACAGGAGACAAACCGTTGTAAAGTGAGGCTTGGAATTAATGGGAAATTGCTTCTTGCTGTACAGAATTATCAAAATTAAGATTTTTTTCCTCGTCTTAAACTAATCAACAGTAATCAATCCTTTTAGATGGCCTTTTTTATCTAGTATTATTTAACTGTTTATCATGATTTGCAGTAAGGAGCAGGACTATAAATGAATCATTACAGTGAGACAGGTTGATGCTAGGTAGGATGAACYGAGCTTCTCTCTATTAATCCTCAGACTGAAGCTTTCACTGTTGAGGATGTTGAAGAAGGCCTTTTTTCCTCTCATTGCTTTGGGTCTGATGTATTTGGAATTTGGACCTTGGGTTGCATATGATTGTATATTAACCTGAACTACTCGACTTCAGGGCTAGCTAGATGTCTGAATGTCATGTTCAGAACAAAGCCAGGGTTGTGAAGAACAAATAACTCTGACCTTCGTTTTAATTATCTCAGTCACATAATGAACCAAAAATAAATTATAGATGCTAGCAATTGGAGATAAAGTTTTTTTCTACCCTTTTCTCCTTTTTGAACACTTACAGACAGAAAACCAGATTCACTTACAATCTCTGCCTCGTGTTGCAACTACACTGGTCAGGAAGGCCTGAGATAATCAAACCCAATGAGAGTTTACAAACCCAGAGAAGTCTGATTTTTTTTGTTTGTTTGTTTGCCCAATATTCTGCTTTGGCAAATCTGACAAAGTATTTCTCGTTCTAATTGCTGATGTTTCAACTTTGTTTTCCATTCTCAGTTTGACTGTTCAGGTTAGTGTTGGTATTTTTCAGAAAATATGCTGATACTCTTGCCATTGAGTATGTTGTTACTGCTCTTGGGGCTTTTGGAAACGATAAAGATGTAACAACCAAATTGCCTACTAGGTGGCTTTTATCTAGGGAATGTTTACTCCCACTTCACTTGAGCTTTTAGTCAAGATCTGAAAATTGGGATTTCTTTTTCTTTTTTATTTGAACTTGGTCTTTTACTTGAAATGTCAGGTAGCACAAGGCAGAAAAGTAATTTAAGACACACTAATAAGAATCGTCCTAGCAAGCAAAACCACGCAGAGAATACTAGCTTACGTGCATTTGTCTGTTCCCTTTGTCTTTTCTGCTTATTTCTACTTTGGAGGACTTTTTATGTGCAGCACGTGGCTGTCTGTCTAGGTAATCATCCAGGTGTACTCCAAAGCGGTTTTTGCTTTGTTATTGACTGCTGGTGGTCTTGAGGCATGAAACGTGTTTGTAAGGGGGAGGGTCCTCGCTCTCCTTATGAAGGCCTGAAGTATGTCAAACTTGCATGCAATTAGTACTCCTATTTTAAATTAACCGTAGCAGTTCAGCGTGGAGTCAGCTGTTGTACAGAGGAGTCAAGCTGCACCGACTCAGAACAGTCTCCAGTGGACTGCTGTTCGAAATTATCTTTGTTTATTCCTGATAAAGATGACTGGCTCTGGTCTGGTTTTCAAGAACTTTTTGATGGGCTGTCTCTTCTGGCTCAGCCTGCTTTGGTCTTTGTGCTGAAGATATGTATAATTTCAGGAAAAACGGAAAATCAGCTATTGTTGGACACTGGAGAATTTGCATCCGTGAACGGGTGTGCTGGTATGGAACAACTTATGGGATTTGGCTTTGAGTTTCTGCCTTGCCCATCTGCATTGATTTAAAACTATCTATGAGTCTGAGGTGCTGTTATTTATAGATATTGCCAATCCCAGCAGTAGCAGCGGAGAGATGTTTCGGTTTTGTCACCTCAGGAAAGTGTCATCTGGTAGTATGGTAGTTCCAACCCGTCCTCTCTGGGGAAACCGAGTGGATAATGGCATTTTAAATTCATGTTATTTATATACTGTTGACATCTTGTGCAAGTCCAGTATATGAGCTTCCTTTTGCTGAGATTCCATATTTGAGGTCTTGAGTAATTTCCTGCTTGCTCAGCTGGCTTGGTCCTCTTGGTCTCCTCTGCTGCTTTTTCATACAGTTGTCAATTGATTCTTGATTGATTGTTATTTTGGCAAATGAGAGAAGTGTCGTACAACTGCCTAGAGGTTAGAAATCCGCTGCTGATGCACAACTGCCTGCCTGCCTGCCTGCCCGCAGGGGACGGGGTACGAAGGAGCCTTCGAAGGTCTGTGTTGATGCCTGCGTTACTTCCATTATGCAGCTCTTGCGTCAAATTTAGTCTGTGCTTTGAGGCAATGTTTCACTGGGCTTCCCAAAAGAGATGTTTCAGAGCTGTCTGGTTCCGATCCCTGGGAAGACAGGCATCTTATTATAAGTAGTAATCACAAAGAGTCTTTTTTTGTTTGTTTGTTTCCTGTTTATTGAAACCTTCCTTGGAGGAGAAATTGTCAGCAGTCATACCAGGGGATTTTGTTTGTTTCAGGGATCAACAGGCTTCTTGCCTGGCTTCTTAGCTGTCCAGTGAGGACCCTTTGCTCAGTAGCCGTTGAGATTACATGGTAATGCTTCCAACAACAGAAGCATAAACAGGTTTAGGGGTATGACTTTCTCCTAGCCCTGACGTGACTTCACTAATAGTTCTTTACTTGCAGCTGCTTATCATTGTAGCAACTTATTTGCATACTGGTTCAAGCAGTCATGACTGTTACATTCACCCGTGGTTGTTTACGTAGATTTTTTTAAAAGAATGGATTCACTTTACCCAATTCTTGAAAGTTTTTAGATCCATAAGACCTGTGTGGTTACTGTGTCAGAGAACTCTTCCATGGTACTGTGACATTCTTGTGCTCTCACATTTTAACCTTTATAGGGTCTTTCACATGTTAAGGCAACAGAACATTTATCTCTTTAACTTGCAGAACTTGCTCTCGCTTAGCACGTTTTCAACTCTTTTGCATTATTTTAACATGCTCTTTTAAAAGCTCTTGTTAAGCATGTTTTTGGCCTGTATTACTCGTCTCTGATTTTTTCTAATTTCCTAATTATTTTCTAAAATATTTTCTAATATTCTAAAAATATTTCCTAATATATTTGAGGAGGTGATAATATCCTTGCTGTTGTTTAATTTTGCCGTATGGGGTTTGGACTAGCATACACTAAGAGGTGTGGCTATAACTGATGCTAAGCTTTGCCTTTTTCCTTCCTTCTTTTAATGAAAATCTGATTTGGGAGACTTTGTTTTTCTCAGCTGTATGTTTGCAGCTTCATGTTTTGGAAAGATACTTAAAATCCATTTACAGCTATCTCACACAGAGGTGAAAGGAAGGATTTTTGTTTCAAGTTCTTTTGGAAACCTGAAAATAGAATTGCTTGTTTTGCTCTAGGCTGCAGTTTAAGCACTTTATCTGGAAGTTATTATGGAAAAAAAATCTCCAGGAGAATTTGCTGCTATTGCTGCCTGCCTCTGTAGCTGTTTGGTAATAACAACAGTGATAATATTCAGATTAAGGGCCACTTACTTGGGCTGTTCTGGCTTGTAGAAACATGAAAATGTGCAGGGAAAGAAGTGTGATACAGCCTTTCTTCTTTAGTATGGCATGGTTCTGATTGCAGGTGGCAAATCTGGTGAGTAGGGTGTGTTAGTAAAGTGGCTGGTTACTTTGATATGTGCCTAGTCTGTGCAATATGCTCCACATTAAATGTCGCTTAGAAAAGTTTACAATCTAATAAAACTGTGCACTAAAATCTAGATGCTTCAGCGACTCACTCGTGCCGATTTAACTCTGGCTCCATGATGGATTTGCCAACTTTCCTGGTCTGGGCAGCGATCAAGCAGATGTCTGGTATCCTGAGCTGCTTAACGTCTGGATGTCCCAGGCAAATTACCACTAGGCATGTGCAGATAAGTGCCACATGCTCCGTGAATCTGGCACATCCATCTTTCATCTTTGAATGTTGGCCGGTCCACGTATATGTTGATGTTTGCTCCCTTTGCTATTCTTCATAAAACTGTGGCTTAATCTGGGGATCTTTAAGCAACAAAGTCCCTTTCCATTTCTGAGTGGATGCACTGAGTTCATCAGGACTGCTTGTTGAATAATTTGTGCTCTGTCTCTGCAGTAGGATATTTGCTGCCAGGCTTAATTCAGCACCTCTCTCTAGACATAGAATAGCGGTGATACTTCAAAAACAGCGTGCTCCTGAGTGAAAAGGGAAGCGTTTTGCTGCATTACACTAGGAGAATGATTTGGACTTTCTGTGAAATTTTGTATTTCCAGAGAGAGTGCTATGGTTTGGTTTTTTTCCTACTCTAGAAGTAAAATGTAAAATTCCACAGCTTCTGGATTGGTTACTGTTTTTCTTTTTAATCTTTTAGTCTTAAGCTTGATAAATTGTTAGAATTGGCAATTGTTGACTGAGAAGCATGTTACTAATTACCAGAGATGTAAAAAAGAATTTCATACTCGGATTTTATTAAATTGCAGATTATCTCTTTAGAATTGCCTTTGTTTCAGATCCTTTCAGATCCCTTACATACTGAAGAGAGGCTAGCGCAGCATAATAAAATATTGTGTGGCATTAACACATTTATAATATTTCAGGAATGAGTAAGAACGATAAGCAAATACAAAAGTTCGGATAATCCTTTTATCTCATTTTGACTTCTGTTATATCATGTAATTTACGGTGAAAGACAATTCATGCTTATACACTGAACTTCACTGGCTGTACAATTGGGAAGGTACCAATATAATTTTGGAATGCTATGATTTTGGAAAAAAAAAAGTTAGAATGGCTGAAGAAACCGGTCAGTGCAAGAGAGCATTCATGGGGTCATTCCTTGATGCTCACAGTATGAAAAGTCATGGAGTGGAACCATGTTAATGCAGTCATCAGGTTTATCTTTCCTGCAGAGGTACGATTCTTCTGTTTCCATCAAAAGGCCAGAGCCATATCTTTAACATGCAGTGACTGAAAGGATGTGTGGAGAAGCCTGTCTCTCTTCTGTAAGGGTTTCCACTCAGATTGGAAGAGTTTTTGGTTGGGTTTAGTTAAATGATAATTTGTATACATCATTAGAAAAGCCTTTCCTTTTTTTTTTTTGGTTAAAATCTTATTTGTTGGATGGTGTTGATCCTGCTTGTGATGCAGGTGATTACATTATACAATGCATGACTCACTGCGTCGAGCCCCATAGCACCACTGCTGTTGCCCAATTGGAATGAACGATTTCCCAATGACATGTAGTAATAATCTGTTTGATGACATAGCTCAGTGAACAATGTTTTGGCAGCAGGTCTGAGTGAAGCACTTATCTTTCCTCCTTCCCGATGTGTGCCTCTCCCTCCGGTGTGCTGGGGCAGGAGCTGGGCATATCCCTGGGGTCTGGGTGGGCAGGATAGCTGGGCTGATCTGATGATGCTCTGCTGTTGAAAGAAGTGGTCCTGTTCCTTGCTTTCCACCAGCTCTGATGCTTCTCTGAATCACAGTCAGCTTTGCTAAACCTGGCAGAATACCTYTTCCTTCTTTTGTCGGGTGAGCGTTTCTAGCCAGGGGAGCTGAAACGGCTCCCTCCGCAGTAGATGAGCACTGGAGCTGATGCAGAGGGGAGCTTGGTCGTGGTTTTAGCCAGACTGGGGAATCATTCTGGCTCACTGCAGCTGCACAAAAACTTGTCCTACCCTGCCGGGAGGGAACTGCATGGGTGATGAGCGCTCACAGCCCTGGCACCGGTATTGGCCTGTGACTGGACACATCTGAAGTGGTCATGTAGGAGAGAGGGGTGCACGCAGGCACATGCTTGCTGTTATTTCTTTACAATAAGCACTGTTCTGGCCCTTTCAGGTCAGCTTTAGTATTATTCGGCATTAGTTTGTGGATTGGTAAAACAAAAAACTGGTTTATGACCATCTCTTTCTTCATAATATTGCAACAGATACAAAAGTTGTAAATAGTTTTAATACAACTGTTTTTTCCATCTTCAATCACAGGTACTTAAGAGCTGAGTGACCTCTTACTGTTGGTCTTTAAAAAGGAGATGGATGTGGCTGTATGTCCTGTGTTGAAGGAGCTAAATAAGCTCTGATGTTGAGTTTGTGCTGCCAGCTAGTAAATATAGTAGAAGTCAGGCAAGTGCGGGACATTCTGGACAATGGGGCACAATTTATTTGCTGTTTGAACAGACTGTCGGAAAAACTATTGTCTCTCCGTAGAAAACAGTCACTGTCTAAAGGGGAAAAAGAAGAATGTTTTCTCGAGATGACAAATTAGGAGTGGAGCCTACACATGTGTGTCTTAAAGATACTTATTCCCAGTAGCTAAGAACCGGAGACTGGGTATTGCTTTTAGGATAATATTTAGGGTTTTTAGGCTTTAGCACATGTGCTTCTTACAGTAATGTGAGTGTCTGGGAAGGGTGTTTCAGCTAAGCGAGAAATACCGTATGTGAAAAGAATGAACTGAAGGGTAAAACAGGCTTAAAAAAAAAGTCCCCAGGCAATACTTTGTTTGATCAGAGTACTGCACTGGGAACTCTGAGTTTCAGGGATTTTTTGTTTGTTATTAAGGGGTATCCTAAATTACAACTGTAGCTGCTACCACCTGGAATTTCTGGTCTGACTTTTTCAACACTCCATGTCACTTTAAAAGACATCTTTGGTATAATTAATTTTGAGGGGTTTTCAGGGGTTTTAGACTTGGTTTCAGTAACTTTAATACTTGAATATGAACCACACAAAGAAATACCAGTAGAAGCAAGAATAAAACAATTTTCAAACATCTGCGTTATTTATATGTTTAGGTGGCTGTCAATGCACACATCCCTCCGGATTATCTTCTTAAGATCTGTGAGAGACTTGGACCCCTTTTAGACAAGGAAATCCCACAGAGTGTCCTAGGCGTGCAGACTTTGCTAGGTGTCGGGCGCCAGTCTCTATTAAGGGCAGCAAAAGGTAAGATTCTCAATTTATGTGTGAATGAATTTTATTTTAATGATCAAACCCCCTTTTGTTTTGATTCATATTGTGGTATCTGTATGTGTTTGCATGAACCCTGGATTGTCTCCCATGCTTGTCAGCTCCTGCTTTCTTGTTGCAGTCTTGCTAAAGTGCAGTTATTGCTGGCCGTTACATATATCTTTGAAAATGCCATCTTAAGCTGCTCTTGCTTACAGTTGCCTGATCCTTGTTACTTGCTTCCCCTACCTTCCCTTCTCAGTGTGTCGGACTGGTGTTTGTGTAAACGATGTGATGAACTGGATTAGAGATTTGATCCATCTGAAAAATAGCCATTTTCGTTCATATACATATATACATGCCTGTGTCTAAAATAACCCAACAGTCTATATATTTTGCTGGGCTATTTTTCAGGCTGATTTGTTCCATTTGTTCCATTATTTGATTCCCTGGCCATGCAGGCACATGTGTCAGCTTGATGGGCAGGGTGGCATTTGGGGCTGCATTTAGAGGGTGGGAGAAGGTGAGACTGATTCTTCAGTGATAATTCCTGCTTGTCCTTGCTTAAAGTTAATTTGAACAAAAGCCCCCATTCCTTTCATGAATAGAGCACCAGTCCTATTCCTTTTGAAAAACTGCTCTGCTTGAGATAGTGATCCTGAGAGCACAGTTTTGTGTTATAACTAAACAGATCTGAGAGCCATCTGCTATTGAAAAGAGTGGTTCCTCCTTTCCCTCCTCACTCCATGTCCCTGCCACTTCTTCCCTGTAGGAGCCAGAACTTATTTGATCCTGTGATGTGCTGATTCAGAGAGCTAAAATGTTGCAAAATTTGTAATTGCTGTTGTACTGAATTAAATTAGCTTATGGAAGGATCAGAGTGCTGGAAGTGACACAGGCAGCAGGAGCATCATTCTCAGAGAGGGATGGGAGAGCAGGACCTTCCTGTTCCAGTGGCAGTTGAGCACTTAATTTACCGCATCCTGTGAAGTCACACTCTGATGCTAACAAGGACTGTAGCATTCTGCTGATCCACTGGATATCACCTGGAGGGATGTGCTGTTTGCAAACACGTTTCCTTACGCAAAGTTTTGGGGGACTGAGTCTTGTTTTGCCTATGCTTTGTTATAATTGGGTGGAGAATTTCAGGTTTGCAACGAGGCCTGCAGAGAAACATTTCTTTGTTTCACATTCAGTTTGCATCTTAGAAGAAAACAGCAACAAAAACGTAAAGAGAAAATAAACATTTTTTGTGCAGGGAAACAGAAGTTTCTTAGGTGAATTAGGGGACAGAGGCTAGATGAATCACTGAAAGATGTAGTGCTTCCTAAGCTGTGTGATAAATTTATTGCAAAGAGATTCCTACTAGATGGTGGGTTTTTTCCCCTTCAGAAAAAGGTGCTGTGACATTGTGCCATTTGGTGTGTAAACCACGCTCACTAATATGAAACAGTGTACCTTTTTCAATGTTGATGTACATGGATTTCTGCTCCCCCTAGTTGTGCATCAGTATGAAGTTTGCATTTACCATTAGTATTTATAGCTATTTTGATCTATTTTTAGAAGGTACGAGTGCTGTTTTTAATGTGTATCATTGTAATACTCTGTGGTACAGTCTGAGTTTTAATGGGAAGGTGCTCTCGGGAGCACTTTTAGTCACGTAGGCGTGTGCACTCCATATTCAGAGATCTAAATGGTGATACACAGATCCACCAATCTGTGGCACTATCCTTCTGTTTCAGTCCTTATTCACCATGGAAGCTCATTTCTCTCCTTCCAGATGGCCAGAAATGGAAGAAGTCCAGGTCTAATTTCTGAGGCACTCCGAACAGTCTCAGAAAAATCACTATTGTTCTAGAGAGAAGGCTCTCTGAGGCCAGTTGGCAGCAGACAGCTGGAGAGTCTTTAAAGAAAACAGTCTTCATTTTAAAAACAATGTTTTTTGGGGGGGTGGGGTGCAGAGGAGAATCTGAAAGGAGGGCATATTGCCACCAATTGCAGGAAAACAGATTTGTTGAAAAAAAAACCATCTCACTTCTCCCACTTTCTGGGGGCAAATGTGTGCGTGTATGTGTATTCTCAAATGTACAGTTCATAAGAAGAGGTCCTGTATGTGTTGGGATTGCAAAAGGACTAAAAACATACCAAAGATCAGTCCTGCCTCAAAAAAAAGTGCACCCACTTTTTTCATTCTCTTAGTCTTTTCATCAGTTTAGACTCCCTACTCACCAAAATGAAGCAAAAATAAGCTGAAACCATTTACAGTCATATTGCTTAGGAACTAGAAATCAGAGTAGCAATCTTCTTTAAGTGTTAGATCTCTGACAAACTATTTAAAAAGACAAATCTTATTTTGAGATGCTGGGAGTGGTGCTTGATGCTCTTGATTCTAAGAAGAATAGGTCAGTTGAACCCGGTTTGGCTGATGGTTTCACTAACCCGCTGTTAATCTTGCCGGTACAGACTTCAGACATACGCTATGGAAAGGATCTGCATTTGCAGCTCTTCACAGAGGCCGGCCTCCCGAACTACCTGTAAATTATGGGAAACCACCAAACGTGGGTGAGTTTTGAAACATACATAAGGTGTTTTTTTCTTCTCTGTATTTTCATTAATCTTCCAGCTGAAAGTTACTCTTACTGACTGAAACACTACTATGGGTTTGCATTAATGGCTTTTTTGACATTTCACTATGAATTAGTCTAAACCAGGATTCTTACTGACAGTAGAATAACGTTTTTGCATTATTCAGGCTTGAATCTTCCATAATATATGTACACATGTTAAAACGTTGTGGCCACGTTGAAAAGCTTTGCACGTCAACTTCCTGTTTGGAGGGCAACGTGCTTGAGTATTTTTTTATGATACACCTACGTAATATGTACATATGCTTATAAGATTGAATAGGCATGGTCACAGAAGCATGTAGACAATCTTTTCATTCAGGAATCTTAGCCAGAACAAAGCGCCTGGCTCCCAGGGAACTTTTTGACTCAAGAATTCATTTTAGTTCGATTATGACAGAAAACAGACTGCTTGCAACATCCCTCTCCAAAAAGGAAATAATCACCAAACCAACATTTGTATTACTTCAGTTTCACTTGTCCACACAGTTACATAAAGAACTTGTATAAAACTCAGATATATGTAGGCATTCAGCTTACATATAATCAAAGAGCTTCTCTGTTTTGCTTAAACTGGAAAGTATTTTCCTTGTATGGTGTGAACTTTCATACATACTTGTATGAAGTATGAACTTTCATTAACTAATTTTATAGCAAACAAATTTGATTCTTGCGGGCGTAAATGTAAGTCCTATCGGTCATGATTTGTTTCTTTTTAGGGTATTTTGTCCGTATTTACCGTGTAAGTGTTTGTGCAAACGTACAGACTTTTCCTGGTTTGTTAGGGAATCCATTCATGTGTGTTTCTCCTATCCCTTTGGAGATGTAGGGATGGTGATGGCAGTTTTCTGTTTCTGCCGTGTCTGTTCCTCTATTTGTGCTTCTGCACTTTCTCATTACTAAAAATTAATCTTTGTCAGACACGAAAGTGACAAAGCCTGGGCTGTTTGTGGTTGAAATCGATAGCACGCTTTGCATAAGGTCTGTGGTGTTGTGGCAGCAGTGTGACAGAATAGCAAAGTTAGCTATGGGTCTTCTGTATGAAAAAGAAATGGATATGTGCCTGGAACTAGTGCACAGGGAACTATTGCATTAGTACTTTGCCTGCTTTTGTCAGATAATTTATGAGTCATATTGTGGACATTAAAAAAGAAAACTATTTCCATATATTAGTATGGTTACTTCTGTACTTATCTATGTTTTTATTCTTTTAGGCTAGTTCTGCAGTTACTTTATTGTTAGCAGTTGGGCTGATGGATTGCTTATAGGCTAGATTATAGATTTATTGCACACACTCAACTTCTATAGTTGTATTTCTATAAGGGCTCCTGGATCAATTCTTTCATAAGAGGAGAATCAGACCGTGTGTTTCTGGAATATGCGGTATTATTGATGAACCATACTAGCAGATTGGACTTCAGCATTTGTCATGCCATCATGACGAAGGTTTGTGCTGCTTGCTTGGTGACTATTTAGTGACTTAGAGAACAGAATGATTTGTTGTTTTTGTTGTTTTCCTATGAATTGTTTTTTAAGAAATGCAAAGGTGTTATATGGAAAAGGGTCTTTTATAGCCAGGAATTAATTTTTATAAGTATTGGTTCCTGGAAGAGCACAGTCCTCCTTGGTGTAGATACATAAACTACTGGTAAGAGAGGAAAATGTGTATAAAGATTAAAATAAGAAATTGACTATACTTAAGCTGTACAGGAGGCAGGAGTTTRGTTTTGGGATTCCCCATTCTTAATCCTGAAATGGAAGTCACAAAATTCTTCTGTGTGTATTTGTGCAAAATGGGTGCTTTTTCTGGTGAGTAGTGACAGCCACAGACGCTGCAGTGTGTGTGTGTGTGCCTTTTTTTTAAAATACAAAATGAAGAAGTATGCCCTACCTCTTTAATATTTTGGTATAATTGTGAATTCCCATACTGTGCTGGCTTAGTCAGATTGAGTTTTCTGGAATTACTTGCTGAAGTAGTTGGGCTGAAGTAATAGACACCCATAATAATGTGTGTCTGTGAGTGAGATGAAATGATTGTGTAATTGCCTGTGTAGACAGGTAAATAAGGTATAGAACTAGCAGCTAAAAGTATTCTTACATCGTTTCCCTTCCAGTGATAAAGATTTAAGCTTGCTGCCTTAAGTGTGTTTTTCTGCTGTGAGAATGGGATCGCTTGTGRTTGCCCTCCCAGCTGGAAGAGTCGGTAGCTGCAGTGGTTTGCCTTTCCGTCTAGATGGGGTTGGGATGGGACCTTGTGATCTGTACTCCAAAATAAAAGGTCATGCACAGTGGAGCAAGAAATCAGTGTTGCCTTTTCCCACCACGTTTGTGTGGAGCTGGGAATCTTCTGGCTGAGGAAGTCTCTGAGAAAGTGCTGACCTGTGGAAGTCGTTCTCAGGAACGTGTTTGTGTGTTGAGTCTTGGAGGTCTGTGGTGATCTGCTGGGGGAGGAGAGGAAGGGAAAATGCTGTCATAGCTTTCTGCTGCTGACTGGATCGCACAGTGAATATGATGAGGATGGTCACACAGTGAATGTAGTGGGGATGGTCTTTTAGACTGTTTCTTTGCAGGTGTTGGGGTAGTGGTATGTTTAGGACTCCCTTTGTGCTCTTCCAGTCAGAAAGTGGAAAGATTGGTCATACAGTACCTCAGCAATGGCATTTATTCACATATGATAAACCTGCTTTTGAATACTACTTTGCTTTTGTCAGAGACTTTTTTTTTGCAGGCAACACAAAGCAGATTAGAAAGAAGATTGTTTTCCCTCTTCAGTTGATTGCTAGAGCTATTTTATCCTGAGTATAAAAATCTATACGCGGGTAACTGTTGTTAGTGAAAATAACACAAAATTTGGAACCAGAAAGTTCGTAGCATAGTCTCAGTGAACAAGCAGTTCAGCTGTATGGAAATTTACAGTCAAGGTGATCCAGCTACCTTAGGCCTGCCAAATAGCGGTGCTCTGATGAGGTCAGAAAATCGATGATGTTTCTCTGCTGTAAAGGAGTTCCATGAGGTCAGCAGCTATGAAAGCTGGAACACTTCGTTCTTTTGGTGCTTTTACTGGGTCTAGCTGTCTTTGTGGCCACACATCCACTCTCTGAGAAGGTATTTTGCATGCGTGAGCCAACTGTGTTTATTTCCCAGCGTTCTTATGAAATCCAGACTTGTGTTTCTTCTGCACGCTGCGAGTGGTACCCAATCTTCATGCTTGATCAGGCCCTACAAGGAGGCCACAGCTTACTCACCACATGTACTGGCTATGTAAAATGTTATGGCCTCATTACAAAGTTATAATGCTTATTTCAGAGGGCAAAATACTAGAGAGACTATTTTTAAAACAAACGTTTGCACCAGTATTCTGTTTTCTATTTTTGCTCGCAAAAATGGAGCGAGGCAAGGGTTTACAGGGAGAGGAAGAATTCAAGCAGTTTGAAAACTGCTGCAGCTAGGTGGCTTTGTCCATGCTGAAATGTTTTAATTCCTTCTGAAGTTGTGACTTAACTTTGAAATTTGTGATGTCTGATGATTGTTTTTTAAATTTTGTTTTCACTGATGGGTTATTGTTCAGGGTTTTGGTTTTATCCTTCCTAGGTGAGCTTTCTTGCAAGGGTTTTTACATTAGTGCTGTTATCTCCACAGAATGGATTGTGATTTAAGAATTACTGTTGTACAGCGTATGTGACTCCCCTCTGCCCCCTGCAACTGTGCCCGTACTTGCACTAAGGACTGTAATTTGCCTGAAGGTGTGACCTTCAAGGACCAAGGACTGTGATAAACAAACAGAAAAACGCATGCATTTTACCACATGTCRCCCTCAGTTGGTGCTACAGGCTGGTAGTTCGAGGAGGCACTAGTGTGCGTCCGTAAGCCAGGGCTTTGCCCAGCGTGCCAGGAGCTGGCTGTGCTGGTGCTGAGGCTGGAGCAGGTTGCTCCCAGCACAGGCCAAGGGAGAGAAAGCCCACCTCTCACGGCAGCATCAGTGGCACCTCCGCACCAAGGTAGCAGTCATTTCAGCAGCTAGAAGTGAAGAACTTCAGCTGAGAAGCAGGCCTTTCCACTTGTGGACAAAACCAACTTACTTTTCTTAACAAGAAGACTAGATATGCTCACTTTTTATGTGAAATAACATCAATACAGTTTTGAAAGTTTTTTCCTGGCAGGAAATAGTGAGGGGGTACACTTGGCAGCTGTTATGCCCAGTATGGCATGAAGTACAGCAGCTGATTAGATAGGTTGCTAAAAGTTTTTAGGGCTACTATGTTGCTAATTCTCTGTGTGGGAATTGGGGTTTTTTAAATGCTTTTAGGCTTTATGAGTACAATAACTTTATTGTACTGAAGAAAGCAAACTTCACGGGGCTTTTTGTCATGTGTGTGTAATTCCCTGTTTAGATATTGTGTATTAATCTTCTACCAAAAAATGTGAGAACTGGAACTGGGGATGTTTGTTTTGTTTCGTGGGGGGTTTTTACTTTGCAGTAGCTTTGAAGGCAGTGATAGTTTATAAAGTGTGGAAAGACAAAAATCTCAATCACAGCTCTGTGTGTGTGGCATATG
Organism: Phoebastria nigripes; assembly: GCA_035582835.1. Lineage (NCBI taxonomy): Eukaryota > Metazoa > Chordata > Aves > Procellariiformes > Diomedeidae > Phoebastria > Phoebastria nigripes. Next base: position 1,727,201 of record JAYKAV010002109.1, on the reverse strand, counting down.
TTTCTGGTATACCCTAAGCATTTTTATAGTGAGGATCAGATACATTGAATACTTGCTACTTTTTGTTCAAAGATGCTGTTGCCTTGATAAAGATGGTGCTCCTTATTGCACAACAGTAGTTTGGTATTTCTCTGAAACTCGTCATTGAAGCATTTCATAAGCAGTGCTTTTTATTTTTTAATTATCCATGGGAGATTGAAGAGTCTTGTCCCCATTGTGCAGATAGGGAAATAGACACAGAAAAAAGTGAAATTACTTTCACATCCTCTGAAGCTGAACTGATTGCAAGTCTGGGAATCAACTGGAAAAGTTAGGTGCCAAGTGCCAAATGAAAGGTTGTGTGAGTTAGGTGCCTGACTGTTCATTATACCTTTTAGTGTTTCCTTCGTGTGATTTACAACAAACAGCAGTGGTAAATTTTCAGAAGGATTGCATGGGAACACTGTAGTACACAGAAGGTATTGTGATTACTGGGAATATTTTTGAAATGCAAGTATACCTTTTTGATTTACACAGTTCTTTGTGTGGTTAAAAAAAATGTTCAAAGCCATTTGAAATTGTTTAAAGGCAGATACACTGTTATTATGTATTTAAATGATTTAAGCACTGAAAGGCACAGCAGAATTACCATATTGCTAAATGACTACATCTCTGTGTTGGCATAACAGTGTCCACAGTGTGGGGGAAAGGGAGGTGTAATATTTTTAAGAGCTCAGCTTTTAAGCTGGCATACTTAAATAGTAAATAAAATAATGTGTAGACAAACCCGATGGTACAGCATTTATCACTACGGGATCTCTGTGCCCTCCTGTAAGAGGTGGGAAAAAGGGTTAAAGATTTCATTTGTACTTTGCTAGGGGAGACAGTTTCCATTTAACAGTTCCTGTATAATATCAGGTGTCAACTGAATAGTAGGTAGATAGTAAATTAATTTGGTTTAGTGTGTTTTGCTTTTTTAGTACTGCTGAATGTGTGTTTTTACATGAAAAACAAATATTGACTGAAGATGAGAGCCTGATGACTTTTGCAAGCATCTACACCTTTTATGCAACTTTTTTTCCTAGTATGTAGTGTTTCAATTGCATTGAGTGATTAAAAATAGTCCAAATTTCAGAGCATAAAACTGAGAAACAAAAATACTTTCTGTAAATATGGAAACATTTTATTTTCCTTGCCCATTTATCTCTCTGCTTATGTATAAATACTTCAATCTTATAAATGTACAGAAGTGTGTTACGGCTTAGTAGCCCTTTGAAATGATGCTTCTTGACTTTGTAGATTTTTTTTTTTAACATATTTCATAATATCTTTTTGTGTAGATAGGCAATGATATGATGATACAATTAAGAAACTATTAAACTAAAGGATTGAAAGGCACTAAAGAGCTTAATGCAGCTCCTGTGAAGCCCTGCCTACTTCAATGTGCAGTAGACAAGATAAGGAGTTTCTTCAGGGAGCCTGCTATCGCAAGGACTCAACAAAACCCGCCAATATAGCAATGTTAGATCTTTAAGTACCGTTAAAAAAACCCTCTCAAAACTTTAAAATCAAACGTTCAAGTGGTATACATTAGGATAGGTAAAATTAAATACCCAAAATGATCTCAAATTATGCATCAAATCAAAGATTAGAATTAGGATCTTTCTGTATTCTACAGCCATAATGATCTTCATTTGGTGGTGTGTCCCGGCGAAGGCATATACATGCCTGTTTTCTCCTTTTCTCGTCCAGTGGAAAGATTCGTAGTTATTGTCAGTGAAACTGCTAACAGTGCTTTTTTACATGATGTTTTTGTGCATTTAGGTTTCAGGCTGTTCTTGTAAGGACTCCTAGGTTTAGCAATCTAAAATAATTTGTTGTTGTTGCAGTTTTTTCTTGTGCCTGCCGTTCTTTTGATTGGGGCTTTTTCCATCAGTGCCACATATTTCTTATTCTTCAATTACATTGCCATAGAAATGCTGCTGCTGCTGCTTATAATAAGAGAGGTTTTGTGGGGAACATGTGGAAGACCACTGACCCTCACATATGATCTGGAACCCATTCCAAAGGAAGATTTTTATCACAAAAAAAGCACTTAAACTATTATTATACTCTAAAAATAAATTCGTTGTAATTGCTTTAAGGAAATTATATGTTACTAATATCAAGTTTTCCAAATCCATATATAATAAATGTGTCTGTTGCCTGTTCATGAATTGACCACTGGAATAACTTCTAGTTGTCGTGGGAACTTTTTATTTTGCTTTCATTTTTGTTAAGAAAGCAGGTGCAGATGTGGTGTGGTAGGTATTGAAAGGCTTCATCAGGAGTGGGCTTTCTTTTTACAAGACTGTACAGAATGTTCTGATAAGGTGGAAGAGGTTCAGATTTATGGGTTATAATAATAAAGTTGTTACCAAACATTATATTTGATTTAATATTTATTTACTTTGAGTTCTGGACAAAATTCATGCCTTGGTTTTCTTTTTGTTTTGTTTTTCTCTCCCAGTAAATATAATTTCTGCCAGGCAATTAACTGGATGTGGACGTTTCAGCCACTTGTTCCCAACATCCACCTACCAACACATGAAGATGCATAAGAGGATTTTGGGACATTTATCATCTGTTTATTGTATAGCCTTTGATCGCAGTGGGAGAAGAATTTTTACAGTAAGTTTAATAATTTTACTTTTCTTGGAAGATTGCTTTGCTTGGTTTGATTTCTTTCTTTCTTGAGTCCCTCAACAGCCTTAGTTACTGACTGAGATGCAGACACGGCTTCCAGAAAAAGAAAGGAAGAAAAATCTTGAAATGTATGGAAAACCCATCTTTTTCTATGCTAATTTTCACTTTTCACTTGACTTGGTATTTTAAAATTGCTCACGGCTCCGGTAGACTGAAACCTAGTCAGCTACTTGCTTCCCCATGTAGAACCTTACATCAGGGTTGTTCCGGTCCAGAGCTTGCAACTCTCACTTGAAACACGTGCTCATTTTTCTTTATTTATCATCTTCCTTACTGAGTGGCACCTGCAGTATTCTGGGATTTGGAATTAATTTGCATGCTGCTTGCTGGGTTAAATCTTAACACTTTTTTTAAAACTACATTTTACCTTTTGGTAACCTTGGAAATGCTGGCAATCCTTTCCTTACATTTCAGTAAAACCTGATGATAAATAGAAGACCTCATTACTTCATCTGCAATTTACTTCTTTACTAAATTTTCTTTCTAGAATTTGTAGTATGTCAGTGAATATATGCATATTATTTTAAGTTTTTCTCCAGAATATATTAACATACATTTCCGTGATACTGCCCTTGCTTTTTGTTGTGCATAGTTAAAAATTAACAGATTTTTCAAATTAATAATGCATCTTTTAACTGTTAATGTTAATCTCTGTGTTGTCTTGTCTCGTCTCGTCTTTGCCCTTGTCTTTTATCAATAGGTGTTTAGAAACAGATTACCTGGCAGGCCAATTGTTGTTTCTGTGTTCTTGCTAGCTTCTCCACTCATTATGAATTGGTCAAATAGAGATGTTGTTACGATAATTACTCTGAGTCATAGGAGGGCCTTTCCATTTTTGTTTACATGATAAAGAAATCTTTCTCATTTGCAGTTATATGAAGAATTGAAAGTGATTTGTGTTCAAATTTACCTGCAGTTAATAAAATGTAATTTAAAGTCAAATGATGTTGATACTGCAGTTAGTTTTATTGTGTTATGTTTTTGAATATATAGTGGCAATCCTAGCCACTAGCATTAGTATTCTTGTAGTATCTGAATAGTGGAAAGGTCTGTGAACTGTCTAAAAATTCTTGGCGATACTGGGATTGAGTATGAATATAGCTGCTACTATAGGTAAAAGTATTTTACAGTGATCTGCATTGGATATGCTTTTGAATTGTGTCCTGTCCTGAAGTGAAATCTCACTGACATAGTATTTCAGTTGCACATGATTTTGCACGGTTTCTCTCTTCGAGTGGTCCAACTTTATTCTGTTCACAAAAATTGAACCTCATGGTACAGCTGCCTTACAGCTCTAGGAGCATGGCAGAAGCTCTGAGATTCCTCAGGTGCTGAAGGGCTCTTTCTCCTTAGAGCTTAAGTCTTAGGATCACTTTGATTTTACTGCTGGCTTGATCCGGCTCACACAGATAAATATGTCTTTTGGCAGTATGTAATGAAACATTTTATCTTCCTAAATTTACCTCAATTATTACTGAACTGTACTGAGAGGAGTTGTATTAGCAGCATATCTTAGTATGAAACATACGACAGTGGCTTCTGTTTTATAAATATCTAAATCCCTGACCCCACAAGATGATTCCCAAACTCAGATAGTTGTGCCTCCGTGGAATCCCACTGAAGCTGCTCTTCTGGCAGGTTCATGGCGCAATGGTGTTTTAGATACTTGTTCATCTGCGTATTATGTACACATAACACATATTATTTTATATAATCTTTGGAAATTTTTGTGTGGCATTAGGGGTCAGATGATTGTTTGGTCAAAATCTGGGCTACAGATGATGGGCGCCTGCTCTCAACGTTGCGAGGACACTCGGCTGAAATTTCCGACATGGCTGTTAACTACGAGAACACGCTGCTTGCTGCAGGCAGTTGTGATAAAGTAGTCCGAGTATGGTGTCTTCGAACCTGTGCCCCAGTCGCAGTGCTGCAGGGCCATTCAGCTTCCATTACTTCCATACAGGTAAGGAATGACGTTTTTTCCTAAACCCTTGAATTAAAATGGTAATAAGAGATGTGGATTAGCAATCAGGGATAACACTTAACCTTTTCATCTCTGTTTGGCAATGTAGATTTGCCCCAACTCGAGGGTGTTTTTTCCTGGCAAACTCACTCCTGCGCAGTGGCCAATACTGCCTGAGGGGATGATTCTGCTTCTTCCAGCTGCCTTTAACTATGTGGTCCCATTGCTTCTTCCWTAGATCTAGCAAACGCATGGTCACCGAGAGCGTCAAATCAACTAGCTGAGCCAGGGAGACATGGCTGACCTCTTTGGTGGTAGTCCTTGCACAGCAACTGACTCAACAGTCGTTTGTTCATAGAGAACGTTTATTTTTCAGAGGAATACTGTCAGCTAAGAATCCTTATTCCACATTTCTTATTTGCTCGTTATCTTAGCCTGTACCGTAAGGAGCTGTTCTGGATATTGTAGCATACGTAGGCGCTGCAGCAGCCACAGTACAGCACAGATCAGGGTTTGCAGAGAATCTGCGCTTGTGCCCGGGCAGTTTCAGTTGGTGGCAAGTGCCCAGTGAGCAATAGYGGAGCAGGAGAAAAATGACTAAACTGCCAGCACTCAGTTCTCTAGTGGTGGCACAATCAATGATGGCTAGTAATTTGCAGTTTATTTGCTTTAAAAAAAACCACAACAGCCAGGCAGAAACCTCCAACAAAACAAAATTCCAGAAAAGACAATCCCTGCAATTTGGCAGGTTATGCACATAGGGGGGAGAACGAGCAGGGATGTTTGGCTCAGAATCCATCTCTTCTGGAGCCTTGCTGCCTTTGATTCATCATAATCTTCTCCATCATGCCAGTAGTCCCTGGGAGTCTCATTTCTCCCCCTCTTGCCTATGCTTCCGATTTTGTCTAATTTCAACTATGTTGCAAGTTACTTACTTTAAGGTGATTGTTTTGGAAACATATTTTACAACCTGGTTTTGTGTTTTATGTATTATTTGTTTACATATATATACGTTCCTCACAAGCTTTTTGTAAAACTCTGGTAATTTASAAAATAATCAGTCATGGCTTTTTGAGAAAACAGTGCTTGATTCCTTTATGAAATTACCAGGTAGCCAGAGGATTAAAAGTATTGCTGTAGTTATGAAATTAAACTGAGAGACTTCAGAGTGAAAAGCTTTCCTACTCCTTGGAGAGGCAGAGGAGAGGCTCAGGAAGAGGGAGGGAGGGGGGAGGTCCTACTGTGCTGCTGTTCTTCGTTGGGCTTGGATGCAGGAATCATTTTTGTCTTTGTTACCATGTTTGATCCAGTTCTATCCTAGAAAGAAGTATTTCCTCATCTTGTTGCTCCATTAAAAGGGTCTAGGCTTGTTTAATTTCTCCAATTTACTAACTTTTGTGTGGTAGGAACAAAGACTTGCTAGTCAAAATGTAGGTGTTTTCCAATCCTCAGCTTTATTTTTATGGAAGTTCATATTCTGTGGTTATCCCTGATACTGCTTTCTCTACTCCCGGGGAGAAAGCTAATACGTTCGTGAAAAAGATTCTTGTCAACATCCATTTACGAGTTTCCAGCATGCAAGGGGAGAAAGAAATTAGCTGGTTTAACTGTTACAACTTTATTTTTAGTTCTCTCCAGCAAGGAAAGGAACAACACGATACCTCACTTCTACTGGTGCTGACGGAACAATCTGTTTCTGGCAGTGGCATGCTAACACCATGAAATTTAAGTAAGCCTGTTTAGATAATTATAATTATCTTAAATAAAGGATGAATTTATTTTGAGTTTTAGCGTGGCGGGTAATGCTGGGATAATTAAATAAGGGCGTGTTCCTTCTCAATGAACAAGTTTCTTGGGATATGTTCTCCCATAGACAGGCTGTGCATGAGTGCTGTAGCAGTGTGTGGGGCAGGGAGCGCTTTCTTATGTGTGTTGGGGAGTCTATGGCATTACAACTCGGGGGGGAGGTAGAGATCAGGGCTCTTATTTATGGGTTTTGTGCTTTGCCAGCGAGTGTTGTGGAAGAACTTTCAGCTTTTATGTTAAGGACTAAATCCTCGTCCAAAATGTACAGGCAGAATAATTTCTTTGCTTTTAATCAGAAGAACACACATATGTAGATGGTATCAAACCCATACTTAATAGGGACTAAATGCTGTTAGACTAATGGTTTCCCAGGTTCTGTTTTAAATAGATTTGAATTGGTGAGTATCATGATAAATAAATTAAATAGTCTCTTCAATTTAGAAAATGATGGTTTTCTTACTAAACTAAGGAAGAAAAATACTGAAATGAAAAATAAGTTCTAGCAAACTTAGGTGAGAGTTCTGAAATAAAGAGATTTAGGATGAGCATATTCACCTTAACCTGCTGAGCTGTAGTGCACTATTCTTGTTGAATGGCATTGAAATAAAGTAATGAAAAGTAAAAATGTTGTGTTATTGCATATAGGGATCGCCCTGTAAAATTTGCAGAGAGGTCCAGGCCTGGTGTTCAGATATCTTGTTCATCTTTCAGTTCCGGTACGTATGCATTGTAAGGTAGCTGAAAGTATTTTATGAACTATAATTCCTTTGGTGACAAGACTGTTACTTCTTTTTAAATACAAATGGTATTAAACCCTTTTTCAGTTAATTACAGCACTGTCAAATTGTGATTGTTTGAAATTTTCCACGCTAAGCGTCTGCCTCAAGCTACTTTTTCTCTTTTTTTTCTATAATTTAAGCTCAAATGTCTTGACCACTTCCAAGGAAGACTATGCTTTCAGTCTGTTGTTTTGCACATTAGAGCTTTTTCTTTGTAACATCCTTTTAAGGTTTTAACTTGTAAAGTTTTTGAGTGAAAAGTTCTTGAAATCTGGCAGACAGGTGGCCTCTGTTCAGAGGTTACACTTTTGCTAATCTTCCAAATTTGGCTAAGTTCTAGGAGGATCAATTCGATGTGTTTGAAAATATCAGGTTGACTGACATCCTTTGTTGCAGCTTTGAATTCTCAAAAATAGTGATTTTTACAAGCAAAATTATGTAATTTCTCATTAATTTTTGCTATCTGAAATTGAGAGCTATTCTAGAGCCATGTGAGCCTTGGCCACATTCCTTTTTTAAAACCTGAAATCCTGAAATTACTAAAGGCATTTCAATGCAGTAAACTACACAATAGTGCCCTTTTTGTGCAATATTGTAAATAGAACAAACATTACAAGAAAACAGCTTAATCACTGACTCCTGATTCAGCAATAATTTCTCTGATGTGCTTTAAATAGATATTGAAGATGTGCTTAAATRTTTTCTTTGGTATTTACCAGTGAGAATATGAAACTGTTCCCCAKGTAATTTTCCACATAGGCTGATGGAGAGCACTGTGGTAATTTCTGAGGGAAAGCGGAATAGTTTGTTGGATGAATGTTGTAACTTGCAATATTCTCTTCCTTTGGCCAGAGAGGTTTGCAGCTGGAAAATATTGTAGAGCTCATAGTTATGCTAAAGCTGATATGGTCTGAGAAAATACAGATCAAAGCAGAAGTTGTCAAAGTTAACTGCTCTGTTCAGGACGTATGTTTTGATTACATTGACATTTTCTGTTTAAAACTCTAGCTTGCTGCTTTGACAATAAAGCAGTAATTAAAATTAGTTGTTCCTTGGATGGCTTTTCTTCTCACAGAAAACACTGTCTGTCTTAGGTGGCATGTTCATTGCAACAGGTAGTACTGACCACGTGATAAGAATTTATTATTTGGGCTCGGAATCTCCAGAGAAAATGGCTGAGTTAGAATCTCATACGGTAAGAGACGAATCGGAAAGCAAATCTTTTTTTTCCCCGCTTTACCTTATTTCAGGAACTTCAATTTTGTACATCCTATTCGACTCGTTTTCTATCTTTAGAATTGAGTTGGCTCTCAACACTGTGGTATTTAAATGCCTGAAAATTTGTGGTATGTTTATTTTTAAATTCCTCTGAGGCAGGAGATGTGTGCAAAATATGCTTTATGTATTTCATTCCCCCAGGAAACTGAGGGACTAGATGATTTTCCTATATTCTTGAAGAAAGTCTGTGTTGGAATGAGGAATTAAACCAGTTTTCATGCACGACGTGATTTTTCCTATTAAATTTACTGTTGCGTATTTAACTTTAGTTGTGACCACAAATCCACATAACAAGAAAAAACAAAGTAATTCTGGTTTTAGAGTGTGCAGTCAAACTTTGGATCATGATGGTAATTTCATTTAGAAATTAAAGCAAGCTTAAAAACATCCTTTCTCAGGTAATGCAGAAGGGTTCTCGTAAAAACTCAAACTACTTTAAATATATGTACGATGACTTTAAATGTTAGTTTTCGAGTTTGAGTCTTGATAGCTTTTATTAAAACCGTTGAATGTCGCAGTTATAATGAAACCCCATAAAGAAGCATCACTAAACCACTATCAAATATTTCTTCATTTCTTAGTTGTTACCAAGAGCAGGTGATGATTGCATTATTTATTATGTGCATGGTAAACAATATATCAGAAAGGYAAGCTTATAGCAACACTGATAGGGCTGTCACTTGTGAGGAGTTTGGAGCATTTATCTTTGAACCTTAATAGCCCAGCTGCCCACCTTAACAATATTTTATGGATTACGGCTGAGGTCTAAATTGATTTACTGAACTTCAGTGGGAGTCGTGGGTCTCACATTTAAGCCTCAGAGCTCCAAGCCAACAAATCTAACAAGTATTTTGCTCACAAAAGAAAAAATGTTTTCTATTTTCAGCAGTTCAGGTTTGGAATAAACTGTAATTCCTTTAATTTTTGAAAGTCTACTCTTCTTAATACCATAGACTGCTGTCAGCCCACCCCTGAAAAAATCCCGAATTGGACTCTTGGTTATCAGAAGCTAGAGATGTCAGTGGGAGTAAAGATAGCAAATGCATGTAGCCAACACAAGTACTTAGCAAAATAAAAAAGGCAAAACCATGTCTAAAACATAATATTTGTTTCTCAACAATTTAACAGTGGAAATAAAGCCAGGGTTTGCATTTTTTTGATGAAATATTTTGATGCGCTTTAATGTTAGGTCTACAAATTGCAAACCTGCTGTGATCATTTATTTAGTTAAGTTGTTATTTCTCCATCTTGTTGAGTGCTGTACCTACTAGGCCTTTTGAGCTCCTGGGGTTCCTTATTCCTGCTAACTCTGTGGAGTCTAAAAGGTGCAGTTTCCCAGGCAAAGCTTACCCTGGGGTGCGTATGGTCCTGTGGCACTGTGCAGGAAGACTGTGCTCAGGCAAGAACAGAGCTGCTGCAGCTTCTTCCTCCTGAACATCTAAGTGTCAGGGAGACTGAGTCAGAAATCGTTTCTGTCTCTGAGCTGCTTCTGGAGCAACATGAAACCCTCACCTCTCTGAAGTTTTCTATTTCGATGTTTAACACAATATGTCTGGGGAAGTTTTAACTTCAAATATGACTTTTCTGTTCTTGAATTTGTAAGATAGTTTGTTGTAGGCAATATGGGAAGATGCAATTTGCTAAATAGAAGCTCATCATTAAGATCTTTTTGGATGAGTGTTTCAGCTTACAAAGCACTTACTGCTATTTCTTTCCTCCCTTATATTTAGGACAAAGTGGTTGCAGTCCAGTTCTGTAACAATGGTGACAGGTGAGTGGCTGTCCTGGGATTTTGACATGAGAAGCATGGTATTTAATTTTCCAAATAACATTTCAGAGAAAATTTGGTGCAAAAGGAAGACTGCACATGGGCTCTGATTAATCTTAGACAAATTATTTAAAGCATGTTGCAAGATGTGTGTCACGTCCATGAGCTTGGACTTCTTGTCCTCTGCTGTAACAACAAAAATATTCTGTAACTATGCTTTTGCTTTGTATTTTTTTTAAACAGCAAATTGGAAACCAAATTTTGTATCCTTTCTGTGTAAGAGAGTCTTATTTCACAGGTAGCCTTGTTAAGTACAGAAGGGGTTACTTCTGGAGTAAGAGCATTATAATAAATGTAGTTCTAAGCAAAAGTTAGAACTGTTACACATACACAGATGGTCAGACAAGTAAGTCTGTATGGAGCTGTGGTCTGATCTTCATTAAAGGAGCCTCTCTTGCAAGGCGCTTTTGCCTGGTAAGATGACAATAACATCCGAGTACTCATTTTTTATAGTGGGATCAGGGATTTGGTTTCTCTATTACTTTTCTTTCTTATTTTTTCTTAAGTAGAATATCAGGTTAAATGTGGGGGGAAAAAAGCTTGTTGGCTTTATCATTTCAGTCCTGTTAGAGCAAGATGAAAAATAAGCACATATACATATTTATTTATCTGTGTGGCTCTTGTTTGAGTTAGTGACTTTTGGGCATCCTTTTTTCTGGAGCTGCAGGAAGCAAAGGGGTAGCATGGTGGCTGTACCACACGTCTGTTTGCCAGCCATAGCCAGTGCTGATGGCCAAGTTAGAGGCAAAGGGGAGGCCAAGCTACTGATGACAGTAGCACTTTCAGTAGCTGTTGCATTCAAAGGAGATATATTTCCCTTGTTTCTGTACTGGGGCACAGAGGAGGAGGCCACTTTACTTCTTTATCAACTGCTCTTGCTCTGTCCTCTCTGTAGTAAGTAGTACAGGAATGTGACACTGACTTCCAAAGAAGTATGCTTAGATAAGCATCTGAGCAATGCTGTCTGCACTGACCGAAAGGATGTACAAACGCAGTGCAGTCGTTTGTGAAAASAAGATAAACATGAAAGGGTAAATAAGGCTTGGTGTGTTGTCAGAAGTGAAATGGAAGGAAATCAAGGAAATAATGGCAACTAAATGATGAGTATCATGCATAATGAAAACAAGGAACAGTAGAACTACCTTTTATCTTGTTTTTTTTTTTTTTTCCATTACTTCACTGTGCTCTTATTTATGATCTGTGTGAGAATCATGTTGAAGCTGATAGTGTTGTTGATAGATTATGTATATGTTCATTTTTTTGTTAAAATTTACTTCTCTTGCATATGTTATCTCTATCRTTTATACCAGCTGGGCACCAGAAAGCAGCCAATGATTAGCATAATTTGAAAACACTTTCCAAATAACATGACATTGCTGATATGTTGCTGAAACATAAGGCCATCCACCCTTTACTATTTGTCTCATTTAATTCCTTGGTGAATGATTTCTTCTGCCAGTCCTTCTCTGGGCACATTGAATAAGCAAGTTGTCTCTTCTGGTGCTCAGAGTTCTGAAAAAAACGGGAAGAGTGTTTGTTTTCATAAACACACTCACAATTCATAAGAGCTCAACTTCTGTGAGGTTCTAGAGTGATAAACATGATATGATGAATAAGCAGGCCCTCATCCCTCATCTTGTATTTTTGTAACTCTGAAATTGCAAGAAAAAAACAACCCCAGAAAACCTAATTTATTTCCAAGGGGTAATAAACAAAGAACAGCTCTTCAATGGGATGTAAAGGTGCAGTTGATCCTCACATCTCAAATTTGGATCCGGTCTACTTAGTAGATAAAATTCCCCTGCTTAATTTGTCTGCATTTGAGATTAAAACTTTCCTTTACACATGTTCTTCTCATTACAATTGTTTGGTTTTTCACAAGGATTTGGATGTTTTATGTAATACTTCATTAGTGTCCTACCATATTTTTGTGGTGTCTCCTTGCAACCCACTATCTTTAGTCTTCACTGAGTCACCAGTACGTCTGGATAGCTTAACATCACCAAGTGTGATATTAAATGGGCTAATCTTAACATTTCCTGGAGTGAAGACTGTGTGAGTCTGTGTTCGTTTATGTGGCTAATGATGATGCAGTACTTACTTTGACCAGTTGCTGGAACTGGGTATATGGGACAGTTACTCCACACGCACATCACATACTCTCTGAACTCGCAGTCCTTGGTTGCTGCCACCTGCCCAGAGCCAGTTACAGAGGGACAGTCTTAAGACCTTTGGGTCTTGATGATCATTTCATTGGTCTGCTTTAAAATTCATAATAATTTACTTATCTCTGACAACATACCTGGCAAATATGTGAATTTCTAGGCAAATATATGAATTTCCAGTTAATTAGTTTAGATTATAACAGTAATCCTGTGGTCTTAAAATTTATGAAGTGAACCATTCCAACCTGCAGAGCTTTCAGTTTTAAAAACTGTGCTAAGTCAGGATGCTGTCTCTTATGTAAGAATTAAAGTCAGGATGCTCATGATGAAATGTATAAAGGTGCCTATAGGCACGTCTGTGTGTCAAACTTCTGCAGCACAGCTGTGTTGGAGAGTGACGTGACAAGCTTTGATTAGCGATCGACATCTTAATGTAAATGGTTTTATGGCAGCTTTTGCTTATATTTCTTATTTTGCCTGGCAGAAGGTTTAAGGGATGTGTGCAAGCAGGAGCCTTCCAAGCAAAACTGTAGCTTTGCCAGTGGAACTGCACCTGTACTCTGAGATCTTTGTCATGTAAAATTATGTGGGAATGTACTGGTGTAATTGTACTAACAGTTCCTTCCGAAGCATGTGAGAGCACAGGTCTCACTGGGGGTATTAGGTCACATAGTCACTGAAAATTATATGCTATAGTGATGCTTTTAATGGAAAAGGGATAGCTTCCTTTTTATTTTAATATAAAGAAGTAAAAATAAAAAGGAAATAAACTTGTCAGAAGCATTTTTAAACACTTTTTCATCATGATGAAAAAATTCAGATCAGGGAAACCGAAAAGGTGAAAGAATCACTTATTAAAATAAAATTGCATAGGCTTGCCTTTTTATGTGTAATTTTGTATATAAATGGAATATACTTTTAAAGGTGTTGGCCATCCTGTGAAAATGTATTACTTGAGGAGCTTTTTTCAAATTTCTCAACAAAAATGATTTCTGTGACATTGATAGCCAAAGCATTATGATGTAGTTAAATGCATTTGCTGGATGCTTGAATTTTTTAAACAAGGAGGAGTTTAAAAATGAAAATACTCACGTTCAACTTCACAGGCAGGGCTACCTACTTGTGTTCAACTTTGGTATTTCCCTTCTCTGTCTTCACCCTCTCCCTAAGTTAATATATTATAATTTATGCTAGACTCCTGGCATGCAGTTTCTTTTTCTTTGCTGCCACTATGAACTGCTCAAGGGATTTGCTGATGTCATTAAAAAGGGAATGTGCAGCTTGTATGAATTACGACATTGAAGTCATTCCAAGGCCATCTGCTAGCTGTAGCCAAATGTAATTAATGTTGTGGGATATAAACTCTTTTGTACTGTACAATATCTGATATGAAAATTGTAACCTCACTGTCTTTTAATTACATTCTCTAGATCAGAGATGTACAAACAATATAAAGAATAACTGTTGAAAAAAGATTAAATACATTCTAGCTTCTGTGCTGGTGTGAATGGGTGTGCTCTTGGCTTGCCAGCGTTTTGTAGCTGCCCGTTTCCTGTGGCAGTAGTTCATGGATATTTTATGAGTTGTTAAACACGCCTATGTGTGGGCATGTATAGAGTAAGACAAGTATATATACACAAGTATACACTTCCAGGTATCTATATACTTGTGTACATGTGCGTGTGTGCATGTTTGTTGCAGAATAACATAAAAGTAAGTGCTTGTAGCGACCTCACCTAAGGTGAATGGCAGTCCTCTGCCAAGCTCCTAAATATTCTTGCCACAGGATTTAGCATGCCCACACTGTTGCTGAGGATGGAAAACTCCATAGCAAAGCTACTGAATAGCGAGAAAATAAGATCCTAAAATAAGCATGTGGGTATTAGACCAAAAGCAGCAGTGACTTGCACTTATTCAGAATTTCATGACTTTTTTTTTCTTTTTTTTCCACAGCTTAAGATTTGTCAGTGGAAGCAGAGATGGAACAGCAAGAATATGGCACTATCAGCAGCAAGACTGGAAGAGTGTAGTCCTGGATATGGCTACTAAAATGACAGGGTAAAACAAATCGAAACAGAACACACTTCATAGCAACATTTACATGCAAAATAAAATCTTCCATCATACTGAAAACTATTTATTTACTTCTGTTTTGAGTTGATTTCAGTGCATGTTTTTTGTGTATTGAAAATGCCATGGCTCTMTCTCTTAAGTTACACAGTTAATTAGCCCCCAAAAGACAATATTAATACATTGGTAGTTCCTTACTCCAATGGTTGGGGAATATTTAGTATTTTATATATGAAGTAAGAATGTCAAATAGAGTTCATCTCACAGAAAGAGGTTTTTAGTAGAACCTCATTGATCATATGCTGACCTGCATGTTTTTTAAAAAATATCCAGAACAAGTGTTCGTTTCTGTCATCTCTCAGATAGTAGCAACTGCCATAATCAGTTTCCTCAAGTCATTAGTGTTTATTTTATGTCATATGCTGTGCTATTTTGTTTTTTATGCTACGGAATGCAGTTAAAATTATAAGGAATGATAAAGTTAAAATAGAGAAAAATGAGCAAAATGTATGATATGAATGTAAATATGAACATGTTCAACAGTTTCTAGCATCACACAGCCACTGTTATAGGTAATTGACAGTTTCTTCTATGATTCCAGTTACTATTCCAGTAAATAAATTCAGTAAATAATGTTAGTAAAAAGAAAAAAAGTGTTGCCCATTACAGCTTATTTTACCCACCTGAGGACAAATGATAGTAAGCAAAAAGTCAATGAGAGATGTGGCATGGATTCTTTTTCCTCACAACATTCGTTTGTAAACACATTTTTGCATTTGTTATTTCATTACAAGGCCTGAGTTGCCTGGCAAAATTTTTGTAATATATATATCCAGAATGCTTCTTAACATTGTATTTTTCCTTAAGTTTTCAAGTGAGAGATGAGATACGGTGATTTGGTTCTCAGGTTCAATTAGGGTTTCGAGTTTTTCTTTTCGAGATCCTCAAGTGACTTCTGTAAGTGGCCTTGTGATTGAATATGCGCAGTAACAAAAAGCAGAGATGGAGAAATCCATTAGGCATTTTGCTTTGCAGAATTCTTTATATTTCATATGGTTACATTTTTAATAAGTTAGTTGTCGAAGTATGATTTGGATTTATTTAGCAAGTTTTTGCTAATTATAGAGTTTACTCATATTGATCACTTATAAGAAAAATGCCTTGTAGGAAAAAACTTAATAGAACTGAATAGCTTGAAAGGAAGAATTGGGGTAGGCGAGGATGATGGCTTAAAAACAGAAGAGAAACTTGTCCTTTTTAAGGAAATAAAACTCTATAAATCTTAGCGGTATTGAATATTTTCCGTATGTTTTTTACCACTGCAGAAGCCATCCTTCATTCTGCATTAGCGAGTAGCCACAGTGGTGGCAGCCATGCTCTCCCTAATTTCATACTGAATTAGCGCTGTTAAATGTTTCCATATGTAGTTACTGATTTATTTCTTCTTTAAATTATTAATTTCTTTAGAAGCAATGTAGCATCTGGGGAGGACAAGGTGACTAAACTGAAGGTTACTATGGTGGCTTGGGATAGATACGATGCCACTGTCATCACTGCAGTCAACAACTTCCTTCTCAAAGTGTGGAACTCATCCACAGGGCAGCTTCTTCATAGCTTATCTGTGAGTAAAATTCAAGTGGGTAATCCCAAACGGTTATAGTTCAACTCTGAAATTGATTTGAGGCTAAACCGCATTATCATTCTCTCTGACGGGGAGTGTTTTGTCCTGAAGTATGCCACCTGTCTTATGCTTATTGGGAGGAGTATGTATCATGGGGAAAGGAGCTGATGACCAAAATGCTGCTAGACCCTGGTGATTGCTGGCTGACAAGGGGGCCCTTTGGAGGCCACCGTTTGTGTCCAGATTAGAGGGTTGCAGCTGTCCTTGCTGCTGATTTCTCCTTCCTCCCTGTCCCTCTCCATCTCAGCTGTGCTGAGCTATAGTCCAAGGTACTTACAAAGTGGGCAGTGATAATGTCAAGCCTCTGACAGAAATGTTGACTAAGTACAGACACAGTTCTAGTCTACGATCCAGTAAATTGAGCTGTCATGGATAACTACCTGAACTGAGATGTCCTCACACTAAGTACTAGCATGTTTGGAGATGTTACATGGAGAAACATTACTTTCTTTTTCACCCTGCTTTCATTGCAGGGTCACGATGATGAAGTTTTTGTTCTGGAGGCCCATCCGTTTGACCAAAGGATTGTACTTTCAGCGGGTCATGATGGAAATATTTTTGTTTGGGACATAGACAAAGGAACAAAAATTCGCAATTACTTTAACATGGTAAGAATGATCTGGGAAGGGTGGGAGTTTTTTTCACATTTGTGTAAAACTGGTCTTGAGGCAAAAGCAGATTTCATTGTATACCTATTGTGACCAATGTTACAACAGGATTAGGGGAAAACTTCTACATATTACAAAAAAACCCCTGTACTCTTCAGTAAGCAATACCAAAGTCTGTTTTTGCATATTGTAAGTGTAGCAGCAAGTCTTTCATGGGATCTGTTCCATCTGGATATTATTCATGTGTATGGGTATGGTTATACCATGCAAAAGATTATAGTGACTCCCAAGGTAGAGCAATGAAAACCAGTAAGCCTGTGTGTTGTAGCACAATGCAGTGGTCTGGGAAACAGTCTGGTTGGCTCTGTGCTGCATCTATCTTAATGCGCCCAGTGCCAGGTTTGTTGGTTTGGTTCCAGCGCTGAGCAAATGCAGCTGCACTGCTTCAGGACCTGAGCTAGCCTCCTGGCACTTGGGCCTGTGAAACCTGCTTGTACGGAGCCAATACATGTCTGAGGTCTTTGGTGCAGGCTTGCCCTATGTCTTCCATTGACATAAAATGTAGACTTCTAGGTAGTGGTTTCAGAACATACGTTAAAAGTTGTACTGAAATTTCACCACAAAGAGAAAATGCAAGGTTTTACTGCATTGTTCAGTTTAGCTTTAATAATTAAGTGGAAGAAAATACAAGTGTAAATCAGTTCCGAGCAAGATGAGAAATTACACAGAATTAGGATTAAATACTTGTTGGAGCACAGGTGAAATTTTTGTAAAAATGCTCTTCTAGAGAATGCATGATTGTGAAAGGAATGCTCTGTGCTTGTATACAGATTGAGGGCCAAGGCCATGGAGCTGTTTTTGATTGCAAGTTCTCACCAGATGGACAGCATTTTGCCTGCACAGACTCTCATGGACATCTGCTACTATTTGGTTTTGGATGCAATAAATATTATGAAAAGGTGGGTTGAATGAATTTTAAACTCTTCTGTGTCTTGACCTGATTTTGTCTTAGAAGTATTTGTGTTACAGTTTATTCCCTCACCCTGCCCCAGACGAAATAGTAATTAGATCATGAAGCAGTTGCTGTTTACCTAAATCAAGAAGATTTAGACAAGAGAATCTCTAGACAGGGGAACAAAGCATTAACTTCTATCTATTCACCTCTGTTGGCATATTTTACTATTGATTTTTTGCATCAGGCCTTGGTAATAAAACACATTTGTGGTAGGAATCTGTTCTCTGTCAAAACATTTCTTCTGCTGATCCTAAGTGTAGGAGTTGTGGTTTATGGGTATGGGAGCCATTCCAAAGCAGCAAGACAGCTGCAAATGGCCATTGATTTATTTAGTAAATTGCTTTTCTTGCAGATTCCAGATCAGATGTTCTTCCATACGGATTACCGACCACTGATCCGTGATGCAAATAACTATGTGTTGGATGAACAGACTCAACAGGCTCCACATCTTATGCCTCCTCCATTCTTGGTGGATGTTGATGGAAATCCTCATCCCACAAGATTCCAGCGGCTGGTACCAGGGAGGGAAAATTGCAAGGATGAACAACTTATTCCTCAGCTGGGATATGTAGCTAATGGTATGCTGTCTAAAACWCATGCATAATACATGCATTGCACAGTATTGAGCACCAGCTCAGTAGGATGGTACTATAAGGATTTGTTTGTTTCAGTTGTCTTCTGAAACTAGTGGTTTAAATTCAGTATAGAGGTAGAAGAGGAGATGGGGTGGCTTTATGGCATGAAGGAAGTGTATGGAATCAACTTGACTAGAGGCAAGATGAGGAGACTGCAGTATTCCAAAATCTGTGGACTTCTACCAGGTATATGGCAGCATGCTTAAAGAATTGTCCCATTAACCTTGGTGTAACTGTGTATGTGAGTAAGGAAGCAGGAAGGTAAGAAAGACATTGAAAAAATAGCTTTTATTTTTTAAAACCATTTTTTTTTTCTTGTAGATATAAACTTTTGTGAAATGCTGATCCCCAGAAAAGATCTTCCATTATTACCTACTGAAGCATAATTTCTTTCTGCTGTTTCTAAGGGCTTGTGTTTATATTTTACGTGTGGTCTGTAATTTTAGGTTTTTATTGTAACTTCTCTTTTTAACTTTGCCTCCATTTATTACATGAGAGCAGAAGGCCAGCTGGTGATCAGATGTTTTGCAGAGCAGACAAATAATTGTGCACAATTTTCAATTTGATTGTTTCTATGGTGTTTAGTAAAACAGAAATTAATCATTTTATAAGCAGTTGTGTCTTTGTTCTTGTCAAGGTGATGGTGAAGTAGTTGAACAGGTCATCGGGCAGCAAACTAATGACCAGGATGAGAGTATCCTTGATGGAATGATCAGAGAGCTACAGAGGGAACAAGATCTGAGACTAATTAATGAAGGAGAAACTCTTCCACACCCTCCACTCAATAGATCCCACTCTGTGAATGGAGGTAAGCCTCCCTTCGTTACCTCCGTCATTTCTTTTCCTAAAGCATAGTAAGGTACTAATCAAAATGTGTTAATGTAAGTCCTGAGACTATGTCTTTGAGAGTGCTTTTCTCTCTTGTTCTTATACACATCGTTAACCTGTGTGGAGCAGTTGGATGTTCTGCTGATGCTAGCAGAGGAATTAAAACTTTAAGGTGCGGCTGAGGGCACGCAATGGTCTAACTGGGCTGTATCTGATTACCTAGAATTATTAGACTGTAATTATTCCTGTTATAAGCCTTTCCTAAAAAATAAACATAAAGTTCACTGTATTGTCTTGATGTCAGTCACTGCAGAGATGATACTTTGTAACTGCATAATGTCAAGATAACAGCATATAATTAGAGAATGTCAGTGGAATACGATGTTGTGACAGACTGATGGCTTCCTGTTGCAGCATAAATGCTAAGGCTGAGCATCAGTGTTTATAAAATAAACATGTCTGCTCTGTCTTAGTGTTTCCTTAGAAAGCTTGAGATTATTCTCCTGGTAAGTGCTACTGTGATTTTATTTTTAATACACAAAGTGATTAAAAATTTAAAACAAACTCAATCAGATGTGAACAGCTGACTGTGAGGCAGCTGACTGAGTGCAGTTGATGTAAGAGAGCAGATGCTGTGGACTTGTGCTGCAAGTCATCCTGAGCTTTTAAAAAATTTACATCCACTAATAAATTAGTTCTAGGTTAAATGACTGATTACACATGTTTGAATTAGATTTCCTGGCAAAGCTCATTAGGATTGCTAGATTTGGAGTTGCTTGTCTTTAAATTTAAGAAAGAATAGAAAAAATATTAGTGAAAAATGCTGAGAATACACTTTTGCGTTGATCTAAATTGGTATTGTCAAGAAGGTGGCCTAGAAGACAGCTTCAACTCACAAGAAGTCTTTTCTGCTTCTTATGATGGGTTGATGTGTTGTGCAATCCCCGTTGGCAATTTTATATGTATATTCCTGTATTTGTGTGAAAGGGAATTCCCAGATATGAGTGGTATAGAAATTAAAGTACTGTGACCTTACAGAATTTGCATTGATCAGTGGCTTTGCTAAATGAACTGCTCATTTGTGTGAGTTAATTACAGTATATATAAAGTACTTGATGTTTTAATAGCCGAATATTTTTATATAGTTTTGCACAACCGTGAATGCAATTTATTCATATGGTTAACCATACTTAAGCATGTGGAAATTGTATTGATGCATTCCCAAATGATGACATAAATTAAGGCAATGCTAGCAGTGATTCTGATGTTATCAGCCTTTTTGTCTCACTTGGCTGCCTAAAGATTCAGTCTCTGTTTTCTCCTGAGTGTTAGTACTGTGTTGTTGTGCCACCTGATGAAAAGCCYAGAGAAGGAGCAGTGCCTGTGGCACAGTAGATAAGCATTACAAATACAGAACAAATGGAGGCACAACAGAAACCTTAAACCTTGCAGCAGTCTATTATTTTAGATGTCAACCTCATCTCTTCTTGTACCATAGAATTTAAGATTCATGATTTCAGAGCCTTTAAACACTTGACAAGACTTTAATTTGAAGGTCACTTAAGTGCCTTTAAAACTTTTCTCATAGATTATATTCTTTGCTTGCCTTGCATATCTCAATAAGATATAGCAAGCCACAGTGATGTTACAGTAGCATACGCATCTCCAGTAGTCCAAGGCCAATACATAAAAATGTTCATCTGAAGCAAAAGACAAAGCCACTTGACATAGAATAAGTGTTGTTTATTGCCAAAAAAAGAATCTCCGTGCAGTCCTTAAGCTTTAAATTCTAGATTTTATTGATGGTTTGTAGAAGTGAAGAAAAATCTTTTTCTTCCTTAGCTCTTCGAAGTCCAGGTTTGGATGTTACATCTCCACCAAACGTTGGTCTCCGGAGAAGTGGTCAGATTGAAGGGGTCCGGCAAATGCATCACAATGCTCCCCGAAGTCAAATGGCAACGGAGAGAGATCTCATGGCGTGGAGCAGGAGAGTAGTGGTGAATGAGCTTCCTCCAGGCATCAGCAAGTAAGATGCTAAGTGAGACAGGAAAAAAAGATTAAATTGTATAATGTTTAATGATTCTTCCGTACACGTGTTACGAGTTTTAAAAAATGATTTTTCAGAAATGTGTTGGCTTTTGGGGGTGGGTTGGTTGGTTGGTTTGCTTGTTTGTTATGAAATCCAGATATTAGGATTAGAGTAGTAGTCTCTGCTGGAGAGTTGAGAATAGTAATTCCTTCTCTTCACAATTGAATCTTTCTTTAGTTGTTCACATACCACATTTTTCCTGAAGCTTTATTTAAAAAAACACAAAAATAATTTTAATAAATTTCAATTTTCTTGAAAATAATTATGCATGCTCAACTAACAAGTTTGCTTCCTTAACTTGTGATTCCAGGAGTGAAGTATGTGTGGATGGTAGTATGTGTATGCTAGGAGGACTTGTGCACAGATTTCTTGTAGCAAGGGAACCAAAAGTATTTTAATGTGTATATTAATGAAATTGTCAAGTTATATGATGTTTTATTGAGTAAAATGGATGTTTCTCTATGTATAATTAGGGTCCAGGAAGAATGTCGAGCTGCCAAAGGTGAAATTGAAATTAATTTATACACTGTTGAAAAGAAGAGAAAGCCATCACACACCTTACAACGGGTGAGTTAATTCAGTAGAAGAGAGAACTTGGGTGTGAAGCAGTTCTGAGTACTGAGCGAAAAGAAAGAGAAACAAAAAAACCCAGAACCAATTTTATTAAATTATTTAGAAGATCAATAGTACTAATTGTTTCTCTGGCTTTCTCTCTTCCTTCTGTAACTGTAGTTTGTCTGTCTTTATATTGTAATATGCAAATAGCAGTGGTAAATCTCTATCTTTAAGGCTTCAGTAGTGGCAAGATGCTGGGAAAGGAAAAGAGCAGAGCCATAGTGGATGTTCAGTTTGACTTGTGGAAACTAGGAGAAATATTAGAGGTGCCACACTTTTTTAAGTGGCTAGCTTTTATCTTATCCAGAGACTGCAGGTATTTTTTCGAAAAAATTATATTTCTCCATAACTTCCTTTCTAAGGACTGCTACTTTAAAAAGTAGAATTGATACTGAACCAAAAAAACCACCTGCATGTGCACTGAAATGAAGCACAAATGTGTAAAAAACATCTTTTCTAATTCTAGATTCCTAGTTGTCGTTTGTAAATGTGATACAATGTACAGTCACTTTAATGAGGCATTTTTTAACTGTGTAATTCATTATTAAATCTCTAATCTTTTTGTCCCTCCTGTCCTGTGATAAAAGAACGATTACCAACCAGGCAGTGGAAGGTCTTTGAGAAGAAACCAACGCAAACGCCAGCATGCCTACCAAACACGCTCCACGATAGAACACAATCAGCAAGGAGCAAGTCAAAATGCACGTGCACGGGAAGAATCAGACAGCTCCTCGGAGGTCTGATACATCAAGTGATTCTTTCAATAGGTTTCCTATTCACAAATAGTGTGGTTTGACAACAGATGTGCTGAGAGCACTGTTATCATTAAGGCTCTGAGTTTCTCTACCTAGGAAGAAACACTCAAATCATTGAGTCATTTGGATTTGTGGTGTTAGTGTAGTAAGTTAATCTTGGAGAGAGAAGGATCATTTACCTCAATGCCAGTACAGTGTTCAAAATTAGCTTAAAACAGGTTGTGTATTTTTGGAAATCTGAAACATTTTCAAGTAAATTTAACTGGGTTGTGTTAAACCACTTGCTATTTTGGGATTTCATACTGCACATATATTCTAGGTCACATTCAGTACTTTGATTTCATCTACATCTGTAGACTGCTGTTGAAAGAGATTGAGTATTGGTATTAATCATTGATACTGGCAAGGGAAGAACTTAAAATATACCAGATTAAATATAACCTGTTCTCATTAAGGAAGCGTGCAAAGTAGAAAGAGACTGAACATTGTCACTTTGTAAATGTATTGAACATACAGAATAGCTATAAAGCTGGTCACTTGACACTAAAATTTATTAATCAAACACTTAAATAAGAATTCATTCTATGGTTCTAATACCATTAAAATTCACATCTCTTTTTATAGAAATTATATAAGCATATAGTATAATATTAATTAAGATACAGAAAGAAATTGTGGACTTACTTTAAACTAAATCAGTCCTTAAATATAAAGCTTTCCTCAGGTGAAACAACTCATATAACCTGCTTGCAAACAAAAATGACACATTTTAAACTTGGCCCAAAAGTGAAACCTTTTGTTTTTAATACAGGAAGATGAGACTGTTGGCACAAGTGATGCATCTATGGATGATCCTGTGGCAGCATGGCAAAGTGAAAGCAGTTCCAGGTAGCTTTASCGCTCTCTTAATTGTTAACATTAGTTGATTATATAATTTAAGTAAGACAGCTGATATTGTGATACTATGACTACAAGTCAGTACAGATTTGTTACACCTTGTGACAGATTGAAGCAAAGTGTTTAGTGCACTTAGGTAGTTTAAAACGGTAACCAAGAAGTTTTTATAACAGTATTTAACAGAAAACCAGTGTGAAAAATTCTTAATTGAATGACTTTTTTTTTGACTTTTTTTTTTTCCTTCCCCAATTCTTCATGAAGCACTTTATATTGTATTTTTGGGGGGGGCTATGGATGCCCACGGTCATGCAGGGGAATCCATGTTCATGGGGAAGCCTGAGCTCAGCGGCTGGGACGTGTATGAAGGGTCCTCGCCTCTCCCCATCACCCGCCCCCCAAGTCGACCAATTTTGAAAGACCATTTGTAAGAAAATGTTGTCTTTAATTAAGAACTACTTGAAAAAATCAATGCCAGTTAGTCATATGCAATAGAAATATTGACAGACGTGCATACGTATCTTCTGTTCATACTTCAGTATTTCCTAATTTTTCTGTTGTCAGTATRTATTTGTGTACAATTTCTACAGTCTCTTTTCTTATTTTTAATGTTATGCTTTTATGGCTGGAAGAGCCATGAGCTAATATAAACACTGTATGTGTGTTATTTGGATATTAAAGAAATCAGAACTGTATTTTTAGAAGAGTGCTGTAGTTTTCTAAATTTTTAATGCATTTTGTGCAGTCAGTTCTTACGACGTCAGTCTATGAATCAGTGAGATAATTAGTATGAAAATAAGGATCAGCCATTACTGTAGTTTTACCGTGAGTTTGCAATTGATAAAATGATTTGCTGAAATACACAAACTATATAGCACTTAGGTTTTCTTTAAATTCACATGGGAATGAAATTTTGTGCTAATCCGGACATCTGTTCCACATAACCAGAAGAACAGGTTGAATGTTTGGACCTTTCACTCCATTGTGTGAAAACTGAAGTGCTGTTTTCTTTCTTACAACTTTTTATTATCTACAGTGATTCATCAAGTGAATATTCTGACTGGACAGCAGATGCTGGAATTAATCTCCAGCCTCCAAAGAGACAAACCAGGCAGGCAGCTCGGAAAATCTGTAGTAGTTCTGAAGATGAAAATATGAAGGGAACAAAAGGACTGGAGCCAAAACGAAGGAAACTTAAACAGCCTAGAAAAAAGGTCAGCATTTTTAATTTTTGAGGGTCTTTTTGACTTTATGAATATACATTTTTTTGGAGTGGTTGTTTTCAAAGTAAAATTTTTCACAAACAAATATACAATAAGAAAGATCCTATAGATAGCACAATAACTGTAATACCAGAGTAATTTTGTTTTGTTTTGTTTTGGTGCTGTGGTGACATAGATGTACTTCCATTTTCATGCAGGTAGTTCTCCATTACAGGTGGGATGTTTTTTCCTAGATGTATGCTCTTCACTGCAGTTAGATTTACTCCAAGGTGGTTTTATTGTAAAATTATAATGCATCTGTATTGTATCTACATTGTCAGATTTCTTTTTCCTAGTATTTTTTAAAGAAGACATTTGGAATATTTCTAAGGAAAGAAATATAATCTCTTTATTTATGAATGTTTTAATCTTCTATTATACTTGTAATGAACATGTCTTATTACCTACTATTTAGTTGACGTTTTTGGAAGGTGGACATTCCAGCATTTGCTTTGCCCTTATATCTAGTTATCTTCAGTAAGTGCTGTATGATCAGTTTTTCATAGGTTCTGCCATAATAATTACAGCTTGCATTCTAAATTTAATGTAATATATTTAAGAAACCAAGTGGACTGCTTTCAATGGAAGGTGAACCCAGTGAAGAATGGCTTGCCCCACAGTGGATCTTGGATACTATACCGCGCCGCTCGCCTTTTGTCCCACAAATGGGAGATGAGGTAATGAGTGTAGCAATTCTGAAATCCCCACCTAGGCTGATGAGCTTGTTTTGGTCAGGACTATTATAGCTAGCAATATTTTCAGTGAATTGTGCTCAAGATAGGCTGAGTTTTGATAACTTTTTTTTTTCTCACGCAATCAGTTGTTTACAGATAGCTGTCCCATGTCTCTTTTTGTGCGCACGTAACTTATGAGTAGCAGGAAGAATTGATTGTGCATGTTCAGACAAACCTGCACACTTCTGAACGATCCCAAGTTTGAAAGCACATAGCAGGTGCCACTTTTGGGGCTGATATAAATATTTTTAAGGAGAAGAGTGCTTTATAATGAAATAAAGAAGTGTGCAATATGTTCTGAAAGGGATGATGCCTGACATGTTTGTAGAAATTTTAGAATAAACAGGAAGAGAACTATCAGTAAAATAAAATAAACTTTTTTTTTTTTTTCCCATTTTCTTTTAAGATCATATACTTTAGGCAAGGCCATGAAGCTTATGTGCGGGCAGTAAGGAAAGCAAAAATTTACAGTATTAACATGCAAAAACAACCATGGAACAAAATGGAACTCAGGGTAAGTTAAACAAATACTTCAAAGAGCTGAATGTCTCTGTAATGTTAAATTGGCATTAAAAGCCAGCATGAAAAATATGAAGCAAGCATTACTTTAAAATGTTAATATCAAAATCAAAATTGTAAATCTTAAAATTAGTGTTTTCATTAACACAAAGCCTTTACATCTGTTCAGTTCCTGGTAATAGGAAGCCAGAAGGATATTAAAGAATGTGAGAGTTTATCTAGTGTGGTATTCTTGCCTGATGGATTAAAAAATGTAGAATATTAAATTAAAAAAAAAAAGTCAGAGTGAGAGTAGTTAAGCACTGGAACAGGTTGCCCAGAGAGAGCGTGGAATCTCCATCCTTGATGACTTCTCAAAGCCCAACAGGGCAAGCTCTGAGTGGCTTGATCTAACTTAGACGTTAGCCCTGCCGTAAGTAGGATTTTGGACTTGATGATTCTCAGGGGTCACTTTCAACCCAAATTATTTTACGACTGTGTTTTTTTTTTTTTTTCTTAACACTAATTCATGCAGAACTCACCACTCAAAAGCTGTTTATAGTTCTATTGACACTCTACAATGAACTGAACATCTAGGTTCTATTTATTGTTTCAAATGCTATGGTAAGAAGTAAGACATCATGGTGTAAAGACCTAAGTGTATGCACAAGCTCTGTTAAACAGTGGATCTAGCTAAACATATAATTGTGTATGTTCTTAAATTCTTGGAAGAGCAAGACAATATCTTACAACATATTTTTACAAAATAAAAGTCTTATGGATTGCTTGGGTAGATACTAGGTTTACATAGTTCTGTGGATTTTTCTTATCCATTTGCTTTGAACCACTGAGTCCCTTAATACTTAATCCACAGTGTTGCCATATTTTTTTCTGCTTTACTCAGATTTCGTATCGGGAGAAGAGCACATTTATGTGCTAATATTCATATATGTGTATGCCAGTGGTTCTATTAATGAAAATAATTGCTTTACTGGAAAAATACCCAGTTACTAGTCCTAGGTATTCAGTGATTCCAGCTGTAATCTTCAAAGGCATCACCAGTTTGTAAGGCAAAGGAAATAGTGTTTCATTTAGGATAGAGGTCTTGCCACCGGCTGACGTTTGACAGGACGTGAACATAAAGGCTATTGTTGAATTTCCGCTTTAAGCGGAAGAGTTTCTTTTTAATTCCCCTGTATGTTGCTATGCAAGGGTGAGAGGCCCTGGATTTAGTCAGGTATAGCCTTTGGTGCCATCAGTGTAGTTAAAACCAGAGTGGTATGTTCCTTAGAACCTTATTACAAAAGTTAAATAATTTGTGGGTATCCTATTTGCAGATCTACCAAGGGAATGAGTGTCTTGTATCTTTTTCATTTTTAAGGTGACTGTGATTGATTTTTAGTATTTGGAAAAGAAAACTTTTATGGGTGAAATTACCTGGGCTGTAGAGTGGAAACATTTGTTTTTTTATTAATATGTTTGGTACTTTAACATGGAAATTTTTGTTGTTAGCAAGTTAAAATAATACTGTTGCATGCTTATTGATAAATAGGAACAAGAATTTGTGAAGACTGTAGGAATTAAATATGAAGTTGGGCCTCCTACGCTCTGCTGCTTGAAGCTTGCATTCCTAGATCCCATCACAGGCAAAATGACAGGAGAATCATTTTCCATAAAGTAAGTAACTGAAATGCTGATCAAGAGATTTTCTTGCAGTTTAGAAGCTTCCCCATCCTCCTTTCTTTTTTCTCTCACAAGGCATGGTGATGGCATTAATTCGTTATCACGCCAAACTTGAAAACAAAATGCATGAAATGTTGTGTTTGAAGACTGTCTGTGTTGTACATGTGCAACTATGTTTGTGGGTAATAGAAGCAATTTTTTTGTCTGTTTCGTGAAGGTACCATGATATGCCAGATGTTATTGACTTCCTTGTGCTGCACCAGTTTTATAATGAAGCCAAAGAAAGGAACTGGCAAATAGGTGACTACTTTTTTTCCACTTCCATATGTTTTGCAAGGTTTCTGCAGCTGTTTGATAGGATACAGTGTCTGTATTACATGATGTAAAGGACTGTACCACACATGACATTATAGCAATCATTGGAAACTTTATTTGATCTTTGCTACAATTCCTGTAGCGGAAAAAAAAAAAGAAATGAGAGAAACTGTTACAAGGCCTGTGATAGCAGAAGAATGTCCTGTTATATTGTAATTTGAGGCATGGAGGCAGCTGTGACTAATTAACCAGAGATGCGAAAGTCCTCCCTTTAGGGGAAGGGCTTGATTCCTGTAGTGCAAAATGTAAGAATCATAGTAGTGCATTTATGAAAGATGAAGTTGATTCTCTAAAAAGAAGTATTTAACAATTATTTATGTTGTTCTTTTGCTGAATGCAATCATTTTCCTTATAGGGGATAGATTTCGCAGTATAATAGATGACGCTTGGTGGTTTGGAACTGTGGAGAGTCAGCAGCCTTTCCAGGCAGAATATCCTGATAGTTCCTTCCAGTGCTACTGTGTTCAGTAAGTATTTACATAGCTGTAATGTATCACTCATGTTTACATACTCTGAGTCTCCTAGATGTTTACATGCAAGTTAAATGTGTTCCTCAAGAACTAGGATCCTTTTTCCCATTTAAATACATAATCAGCCACTTTGGTTTTATTTATTTAATTATTAACTTATTCCTAAAATAACACTTTTAGTGTAAACAGCAGTGCAGTGAATATATAGGAGATACAAGAGAAAAATAAGGGGTTTGAATGTAGCTAGTGACATGTCTTGTTTCTAATAGGCATGACCTTTTTGTTTTAAGTCTGTTAGAGAAAAGGTGTATCGTTATATTCAGCTTTAACTTATTGCATTTGAATGTATTTTTTTAATAGCTGGGACAATAATGAAAGAGAGAGGATGAGTCCATGGGACATGGAACCAATTCCAGAAGGAAGTAAGTGTGTGTTGAATTCATGTCCATATGCAAAGTAAATAGTTTTTTGCCACTGCTAGTACTTACTGTTGTTGAATTCTTCATATTTAGCTGCTTATCCGGAGGAGGTTGGTGCTGGAGTTCCTGTGACTCCAGATGAGCTGACAGCTCTTCTCTACAAACCGCAGGAAGGAGAATGGGGGGCCCATTCCAGAGATGAAGAATGTGAACGAGTAATCCGGGGGATTGAGCAACTTCTTTCCCTTGGTATGTTTGGAGGGAAAAGGTGGAAGGATTAAGAATATCAGTGTGGCGGCACGTGACTGAAGAGTAGATAGGATGGGGTGTTGGGAGTTGGTGTTGAGTATTTGAAATGTGCTCAACTAAATCATTGAAAAGAGCCTTTTAAATTTCATATGGTGTCCTTTTCAGTTATACTCCCTTTTTTCTGGGGCTTGACCTGCTTCCTTTCAACTTAATGGGGATTCTCAATGGGTCATATCTAAATATGAACGATCAAAACATTGAATTAAACCCCTCAAAAAACAACCAACAAGTCCTCACCAAACATCCTCCCCAACAAATACCTTGTAACTAGTTTGTAGTGGTTTAATAGCACGCTATGATTTAAATTCTATCCTATATTTATACACAGGACATGTCTATATTCCTAGTTTATGTTGCTTGTTGTAGTATTCCTGTTGTAAGTGCATATGCCATGTTGCTTTTTAGCAATACGGTTGGCTGCCGGCATGCAAATCTCAGATGCGATACTTAAACAGTAGTTAACAGATGGTACAAGAGGAAGAATCCTACCCTTTGGGTAATGACATATCCAGCTGCAGATCTGTATTGCTTTTGCTGAATTCTTAGAAAGAAAACCCGGAAACCATTATAAGGAATCTAGTTATCTTGCAACTTCCCTTCTGGTATCTTCTGAGGCATCTAAATTATTTTGATCTTTTGTCTTTCAGACATTTCTAATCCCTTTGCTGTTCCGGTGGACCTTAGTGCCTATCCCATGTATTGCACTGTTGTTGCTTATCCAACTGACCTCACCACGATCAGGAGGAGACTTGAAAACAGGTTTTATAGGTCAGCTGAATTTTCATTTGTTTGTAATCTACATTTACTATAGCCCCATCGAGGACAATATGTTTAGCTGAATGCTATGTAATGCCACTTCAGCAATATATTTCTTCGATGAGCCAACAGCATACAATCAGATTCTATTTGGCTTGGGCAAAGTGAGTCTTGCTGAATAATAATTTCTTTTGGCCACACTGTTAAGGCAAAAGMTGGTATATCTGGATCTGGAGTGTCTTGTTTGTTTAATATACTGAGCCTTACTCTCTGGATGCGTTGTAGGCAGAGCATATTTGCCTCATCTGTATCTCTACTGCCTTTGAACCAGATGCTTTGCTTGTATTGCAGTTGCCAGAAGTGGGCTAAATAGTGCTGTAAACTAGAAATCTCAGTTTTTCCAGTTAACTTGGGGATAAATAATGTCCTGCTCTTTTTTTTGCCTCTGAGGACCTCTTTATCTCTAAGGCTTTCTCTAAGTGGGAGCAGGCAGCAGTCTCCTTCAGTAGGTTTGTTTCCTCTTTTCATTCCATTCATTGCTGATTTGAAGAGGGACATCTTTTTTCCACAAAGCTTCACAGCCTGGAACATTGGGGCAGTCAGCAGTATGTGAACAGAAACCGCTTACCTTGGTCTCTGGCAACCTCTTTCCCCTGGACCTGGATTACCTGATTCTGTTTTTTTACTGAGGAATCCTACTCAGAAGGAAAATAATGTACACCCTCCTCTCCATCCCTTTCCTTTTTTTTTTTTTTTTTTTTAGGAGAATCTCTGCACTGATGTGGGAGGTACGATACATTGAACATAATGCCAGGACTTTCAACGAGCCAGACAGCCCTATAGTCAAAGCAGCCAAAATTGTAACAGATGTCTTACTTCGCTTCATTGGGTAGGCATGTTTTTTACTTTATAGACCTGAYATCTTGAGTTTCTGAGATATTTGATTATGTATTTTTGGCTTTTGTTATTGTCCTGCAGGGATCAGAGTTGTACTGATATATTAGAAATATATAACAAAGTGAAAGCAGAAGACCTAAGCAGTACTGATGAAGAAGAGGAGGTGAGACCATTAAGTTTGATCGTCAGAACTTCTTGCCTTTTTTAAATTCAGCACCTGGAAGAAGTTTGAGTAAAGATTTTTGTTGAGTTTTTGTTTTATGGGTAGTTGCACTGAGTTTTTGAGATGAGCCTATTTAGGCCATTTGCGTTGCTCACCTGGGGCAGTAACYTCCCTTAAGTGAGTAAAAATGATTCTTGGAACTGCCTATCTTTAATCGTCTCTCAGTACATGATGTTTTGTTGTGTGAGGAAGTATTAGTAAGTAAGGGGAATATGAACTGGAGCTATTACTCAGTCTGCCAAACCAGAAGGACAACAGCTCTCCTATTGTCAGCGAGGCAGCAGAGCTGGTTTTCTTACATAATTCTGTGTCATTTCCCATCAGTTGTACTGTGGAGTGAAATGACAGGTAGAAACCAGGTTAGATATCACTTCCTTTAACTTYTTCTCTCTCCTTACACCTTCTTCCCTTAAATGCAGTTTGTGAACATTTTGAAATGTGCTGTAGTTTCTGTTGCAAAGAAGTGACCTGTTATAGCCTAAGTCACTTGGTTTTGTTTTACTTTTTCAGTGTTGCTTTCTAATACATGAGCTAGTATAAGATTTAGTTAGGAGGTTTCTTCCCTCCTCCCTTCCCCAAGACATACTGCATTGTTGCAGTTGTGAAATATTTAAGTTAAACCTGATGCTGCTTGAACACCTATATGCTTATGGCTGGCGCTATTGTCTTGGATTTGTATTGAAACTTAAAGTCTATACTACAAAGTAATAATTTAATTACTTTTATAAAACTGAAGATAGAATAACAGCATCTATTTTCGCAGACTATTAAAAGAGTATTTTGAAGAAAATGAGGGATTTCCATGACTTAAATAGCAGACCCTCCTTTCCCAACTCAACCTTCTTGTGCCAGTTGTGAATCTCACCTGTTCCATGTCAAGCAGTGATCAAAAGTGTCCAAAATTGCTACTATATTGCCTTCCTTTCTCTCCAGCCTTTCAAAGAGCTGGTTTATAATATGTTTTGGTTTATAATATGTTTTAAAATAAGAAAGAAATTACTTTCAGATTCTTTGTAGGAACTTTCCTGTCCTCTCAAAATTACTTATTTTTAWTTACTGGTAGAAGGCTATGTGCAAAGGAGTTTTTGTTGTAATTTCTGAAAAGAATATTACATACACTTGATGTAAGTAAGGCACTACATGAAACCTGAATAAACTCAGTACAGGTGCTCAGGGCATGAGCATTTAAGCAGGGGAATACAGCTCTGCAGGACTAGGACTTTGCTGAGACTCAAGGACTGAAAATAAGCCATTCAATTTTTTTTTTAAGTTATGTAAGTTCTAGTTTGAAGCTAGTTTCTGTTTTGCTTGAACCATTCATTGCATTTGAGTAGTTTAAAATTGTGTTTGTTGTTGTTGGCTGTTTGGTTTTAAACCCTTTTTCCATTGCTGAGGGTGCATACAAGCATGCATGTGTGTAATCATTACCTTTGCCTTTAGGTGGCAGAAGTAGATGTAGATTCAGACGCTCCAGGAACTTCCTCTGGAAAAAGACGAGTGAGTAAACATTTCTGCTTGGTTTGGCTTGTGAAGGGAGATAGACCAGGTACTGAAACACTCATTTAGGTCTGGAATGGTTTACATTTGTCATAGCCTATAGTCTGTAGGACTGTGTGAATTCAGTTGCATGTGTATGTAAGCGTTGGCAGACTAAGGAAGTTATTGTGCAGGAAAATTTACTTAAATGCTGAAGAATCTTTTTTTTTTTTTTTTTTTAATTTGATTTGAAAGATTCAGTTTTCAATCAAAATTGGATGAAAGCTGACAAAAACAGCAAGCCTGAATCTGAAATACTGCATACCTCTCATGGGT
Organism: Phoebastria nigripes; assembly: GCA_035582835.1. Classification (NCBI taxonomy): domain Eukaryota; kingdom Metazoa; phylum Chordata; class Aves; order Procellariiformes; family Diomedeidae; genus Phoebastria; species Phoebastria nigripes. The sequence goes on along the minus strand of JAYKAV010002109.1, from coordinate 1,694,030 downwards.
TTCAGTGTTTATGTATTACCAGAAAAGGCATATTTCTGCAATTTACATACTGCGTATTGTTGTGCCATCAGCTATGCTTTAATCCTACTGCAATTCTGTTTTTAATTGTGGAAATCTGCTTTGAATCATAACACTAGTAAATTAATAGGAACTTAAAGTGAAAAATCTGAATATTCTGAAAAATGATGAAATACATCTGTTTCCCTGCAGGTAAGACGACGAATAAAAAGACAGCCCATGAAAGCAAGTCCTGATGCTTGGAAAGAGCAATGCAAGCAGTTATTAAACCTGATTTATGAAAGAGAGGACTCAGAGCCTTTTAGACAGCCAGTTGATCTCTTCTCCTATCCTGTAAGTACAACTTCCATATTCAAAATTAAAAAAGCCTATTGTTCATCCTTTGGCAAAACATCCATGTTGGGCATGTTTCTAACCTCTCCCTTTCTGAGCTGGAACGCACCATGTTCTGTGCACTGATGTTTTCAGAGAATTGTCTGCAGTAACTCTCAAGTAGAAATAATTACTTGAGAGCCACTATTGTGGATGAACACTTAGGTGTTTTTATTGCTGTAGGATTTGTCCGCCTTTATTATTTTCTTGTGTATTCTTACAGGATTATCGAGATATTGTAGACACTCCTATGGACTTCAGCACTGTGAAAGAAACCTTGGAAGCAGGAAACTACACTAGTCCCTTGGAATTCTACAAAGATATTCGTTTAATATTCTGCAACTCTAAAGCTTACACTCCTAATAAAAAGTCTCGAGTAAGTAATAAATTTTAATCCCTTCTTTACAAAGACCCTGGCCCTACATGATGAATACAGTGCATGAAATAAGGTCTGTATCTGGGGAGCAAAGCACTGCATTGTGAAATAAAAATAAGTAGTATATGTCAATTCTGGGACCTATGGTTATAAATTTGCTTTGTTCTGCTCACGCAGATCACTTCTAAATTTCATTTTCATCTGAACTTTCTGAACTGAAAGCTTCTGAGAAATTGTATGGTTACTGTTGCAACTGTTTCTTTGAATATTTGTAGCAGAAAACTGATCACCAGTCGCTTTTATTTTTTCAATAATTTATTCCTGGAAACAAGGCTATCCGCTTGATAACTGCATGTATAGAGAGTAGGATCTTCTTTTAATCTACTGTTAATGCAAGTATTATGCAATATTTCTACTGAGAGCATTATGATACTTAATTTTTTTCTAGTTTACTTAGTATACTTGGCAAGASTTTTGCACAGTGTTGCCTGTGTTTCTCAGGTACTAATCTTGCTTTTTTCTGCGTGCAGGAATAGGAATCTACTTAGGCAGAAAAAATGTATTGGATTGGAGCCCTAAACAGGATATAGCAAGTGCGAAAGGGGAAATCAAAATGTTAGAATGTAGATATTTTTATATAAGCTAGATAAAATGGCTACTAAGTGTATGACTGGTCATGTAAACATGGCTATGTTTGATATGTGTTCCTGTGCAGTATGTTGCCTGTCAGCTTTTCCTAAGCTGCTAAATGATCAAATGATTCTAAAATTTTCAAATGTTTTAATGATATATTGTTTATGCTCAAAAAATCACAAGTTGGCACGAGGACACAGATGCATTTTTTACCACTGTTGATGCAAAATAGAATTTGAGTGGTTGATGTCCTCATAATGTAAAAGTAGACAGAATTTTGACCATGTTTCCAGACATTAAATTGTAATGACCTTATTGTTATAAGGAAAAGCTGCATATTCAACAAGATGCTTAAGTTGTGACAAAATCACACCTCTGAAACACGTTATTTAGCATAGGTAAGAGTGCTGGTCACAACATTCCTTGTGTAGAAGCAGGAGCACTTATAAACTATTAATAAATGCATGCCGTTTGGGACTAGACTGAGATACTATTACTTAAAGCACAATAATACATAGAATTTAATACTACTGTAAAATTTTCATGTGGCACCTAACATGGTGCGACACAAGATTTTATTACGCTAGGCGCTGTCAAGCAGGAGAAGGAGCAGAGTGTGCTGGAAAGACCTTTCAGTGCATGTGTAAACGGTGCTGGGTGGGAGGAAGCAGGAGGTTGTGCGACCTTACTCGTCACTTGAGGAGTAATAGTCTTAGCTCATCAGTGGAATAACAACTACTGTGTTTTGTGTAAGCAGGGTGGTGAGAGTAAGCTTGAAGTAGGATGATGCTGTGGGAGAGGGGAACTCCAGCRGAGTGTTAGCGAGCATGAGAGAAAGCACAAAGTTGCCATCACTGAAGGTAGATTGAACTCTTGGTGTTGAATAAGGGCTGAAAGGTGGGCTGCGGGTAAGCTCTGAAGATAAAGATCAGTAACTTTTGCTCGCTTTATTAGAAAGGAAGTCTGTAGAGGATTGCAAGAAGACAGGTGATTTGAGGGTGAGTAAATAACTTGGTGAGTTATTTACTGCTGCACGCTCCCTGGGAGCTTCCCTGTGTGTTAATAACTGAACAGCTTGTGAGTCAACTCCCAAATTACTTTAATAGAGTGGCCCATCAATATCCATTTGCTTAAGTACTGTGAAGTGCCTCAGTGAGATGATCCTTGCTGGAGGGCTGGGGCACTCAGCTGGGCCTTCTGCCACTGCAGGTTCGTCTGCTGCCAAATGTGTGCCAACATCCTGAGGTTTTCTAGCCCATTTTACCATCTTTGCAACAGCATCCTGAATGGAGGCAAGAAGGGCAGGGTACTACATACCAGAGCTAAAGAAAGAGGCATTGCTAAAATATAAGGGTCTGTGCAAAAATTAAGTTATATGAATGTAAAGAAAACTCCATATCAAAGAGATTTTATATTCAGACAGACTGCAAGAAATGGGAAGAGGTCTGAGTATAAGATGATGATAACATCTTCTTGATGGTGTTTACACAATTTTCAGAAGCCTGGATGCAGCAGAAGGGTATGGGTATGAGGAAGGAATCAAGAACTTTGTTTTATTTATGCTGAGTTTGAACTATTAGTTTGTCATAACTCAAACACATCCAAGGTAAAATCTTTGAACAGAAGTAAATACAGTCTGAAATATGGAGAAATAGCCATGAGTGAATTTGTGGATGAGGCTACACAGAGGCAAGGCCTAGAAAGAGGACAGGAAAATGGTTTAAGGATTTTGACATCTGCCTTACAGAAATGAGGAATGTGGACATTTGAGTTGGCTTCTGTGTGCAACTCTGTAGGGGTGGTGTAAGGAGTCGTCACTAGAGAGTTAAGGCAGAAAACAAAGGTGAGAGGGCAGCGAAGTTCAATTGTTTTTCCCTTGGTACTTCGAATTATCTTATGGTGTGCTTCCATGCTTTATGGAGATTAAAAAAGGAGGCTATATTTCAGTAATCTGGATATCCATTTTCCTTTAACTCTGTAAATATTTTGTACTTAAGTAGTTAAATCCTTTTATGAAAACACTTTCTGTTGCGAGAATAAGCATGTACCATGGAGGGAAATTATCTGTAAAGAACCTCATAGCTGAATGTCACCATGAGTTTTTGTTTTGTGCTACAAAGTCTGGGCATCTTTGATTTTTTTTTGCTGATCTTCTAGTTATTCAACTTCTAATAAGTACGACCGTGCTTTCTCACTCCAGATTTACAGCATGACACTTCGACTATCTGCCTTATTTGAAAATCATATGAAAAATATAATCTCTGAATACAAGTCGGCAATGCAATGTCAGAAGAGGAAAAGGCCACGGTACCGAAAACGGCTAAGAAGCAGTAGCAGTTCACCGTCAACTAGCAGAGCGTCTAGGTAATGTAATGATAGTAAGACTTGCTATCAGTGTCATTTGAGATGACAGTGGTAGACGTGCCTTCGTGAATAAGCAGTCAGTAACAGTATTGCTCGTGTCCTGATGCAGTTGCTCATTTGGGTGATAAAATCAGGAGCTCAAATTCCATGCTCAATTTGTAGTTTGTGCATAATTCTGGCAAGCGAAAGACTATATAATTAGAAGTATTCAGAAGTATTCCCTCTGGAGAAAATGGAAGAGCAAGTTTCTTTTTGCCTTTGTTTAGTAACTGTTGAAGAAAGCGTTGTATAATACTTTTCTGACTTCCGTATGATACGTTATCTAAGTAAACTGAGTAGTTGTTTAAAAAGGTGAGATAAAATCTTGTTCTTGCAAACTCATATACCTTTATCAAACAGAATGATATTGTCACTATTTTTAGCATTACTACACCTGTGCAAGCACTGGGAAGAGATCATTTGTGTTATGCATTTGCTGCAAAAAACCAAGACACTTTGCAGGGGAACTTGGTTTTGTGTTTGAGCCTTTTGGTACTAACAGTTTTATCTCTTCGGGATATTTTGTGTCTTTAGCCCAAAAGGGAAACAGAAGCAAATGAAGATTCAACCTAAACCCAACCAGAATACCTCACTGCCTTTGACTAGGACTAGTTCTTCTGTTTCATCTCATGGTGAGGAGAAATTTTCTAAAATGCATCCTTTTTCTTGCAGCAACTTGTATGTGCAGAATGATGAAAAAGCTGAAGGATATTTAATGTTCAGTTTAAATCTTATATTCATGAGACACATGCAAACCCCACCTGTTGAAAGAGCAAGTAGCAAGGTCATGTAAATACATTGTCTGTAGATTGTGTTAGCTGAACTTGGCCCTCCAGCTGTTGCTAAGTTATTGGTAAGGGTCAGAGAATAGGGAACCTGGGTCTGTCCTTGGTAAGAATTAATCTAGTGACAAGAGCCTGGACTTCCTGTATACAGGCTTTGCTCATACAGCGATTATAAATACATTAAGCTTACTTTGGATTACACCCTGGAGGAATCTGTCTCTTCATGACTGCAGAGGCAGCTTGGTGAGATTAATGTCCTGACTTGGGCTGTTAACTCAGGTGATACAAAACTTCTCCAAAATGCCTTGCATTACAACCCTATAAATAGAGGATAAAAGTTACTCTGTCACGTTAGTGGTGTCCTGTCTAAAGTTTCAGATACAGCAGAAGAACCTCTGGGTTCAGCCACTGGTGAAGAGATGGAAGGCCAGCCATCTTCCTCAGGCGCAAATGCACAGAACCGAGGTGGAAATACCATTGATCCAGGGAAAAGTAGACCGATCAGGAGTAAATCCACACCAGTGAAACAAGGTGGGAAATAATAAGTGTTCTTTGAGTGACTGGTTTCACTAGAAATGGAAGATGTTGCTTCTCTCTGATGCTTATGGTATTCTTGCCTAAGTCTAGCATTATACTATATCCCCAAACCATACTAAAGAAGTGAATTTACCTTACTTTTTACAGTTCTTTGGTCACTTGTCTGAAGTGTGGCATGCACATGATGCCACATGCACTTCAGTGAAATCCTTTAAAATTTCTCCAGATGGAAAAGCTTGATTGCTCTTAAACTTCTTGAGAATTACAATTCCTTCAGGAGTTACAAAAAGGCAAACCAAACCAAAAGAATCCCCACCCCAAAACCTTGTCCTTTTATTAATTAAGTTGAAACCAAAAATGTAAACAAGTTACAAATTTTTAAATATTTTTGTCATAATCAAGACTAAGTGGTTGTGATTAGAAGTGGAAACACTCTGTTCAAAAGCTTTGCTGTTTTCTCTCTGGGACGTGTTAATCAAACTTTCCACTGAGGTAGGCATTGAATGAGCACTGGCTGAAACCCTGAAGCCTTTGTCAAGTCCATACTACTGTGCTGTAGCAGTGTTGTATGTTGCAGGTGAGCTTTTTGTATCCCATGTTAAAGAAGACATTTAATCTTCATTGTCAGATTCATAACTCTGAAAACATGTAGTATTTTGGGTTCCAAGCCAGCAAGATACTTCATGTATTTTTAAGTTAAGGTGTTTAGCAATCCTAGTGAGCTTTCTTGGGCTATTTACTGTCTTGAAATTGTGCTTGCCACAAGTGTTCCCTGGACTAAGCCTTTTGAGAACATGCATTTGATGGGGAATAAATACTGCTTGCAGAGTGTTATTTTAATGTATATGGGTTTGAAATGGATTTTAGAGTTTTTTCTGCCTTGACACCCTAGGTAGGATTCATCTGACTAAATGTTAGATGCTTGTGTCTAACCTCGTCACTCTGGGCTCCTTTTATTGACTGGATCTTCACTGAACTCTTAGTCAAGAGAGTTTGCAGTCCTTGCTTCCAGATAAGATGAACTGTGTTTACTTTGTCTGATAAATTTTCCCCTTAGAGCACCTGTTTGTCTCCACAGCATATAAAGGTCGTCTGTGGTGAGTAGCTCAGAGCTGGATCATCCCCAGAGCACACCTCAAAGGCAGATGAGGCGAAACCCACTTTTTGTATCCTGTTTGGCTCAGGCCTGATGATGATAACCAATAGGGTTATTTTGTGTTTGCTTAGATCACTCTCCTGATGGACCACTTACAAATGGTGATGGCAGAGAACCTCGGACAGGAGTCAAGAGGAAGTTAATAAGTGCATCAGAAGAAGATGAGCATCTGGAGGAGGCAGAGGAGGAGGAAAAGAAGAAGAGAGAATTAAAGGAAAAGTCTGGTTTATCTTCATCAGAAAGTGGGGAATCGGGATCCAGTTCAAGTTCTGAAAGCAGAAGCGGCTCTGATTCAGACTCTGAATCAACATCTAGAACAGATCAGGATTACATTGATGGAGACCATGACTACAGCAAAGTTGTGCAATCCAAAAAACCCAAAAGGAAAATCAAAAGAAAAATCACCGGTGGGAAACGGAATTGGCAGGGCAGAGGGACAGGGAGAAGAGGTAGATGGGGGAGGTGGGGGAGATGGAGTAGAGGGGGAAGAGGTGGTAGAGGCGGAAGAGGCTGTGGCAGAGGAAGAGGTGGCGGCAGGGGAGGAAGAAGAGGCCGAGGAGGCAGAGGAGCCTCGCGAGGAGCCACCAGAGCGAAACGTGCCCGAATTACAGATGATGAATTTGAAAATCTGTTTGGAGGACAATTTGGTGAAAATGTGTTTGGAGGGCGATTCAGTAGACCACCTCGAATCAAAACAAGGAACGAGGGCAGGAGAACTGTCTTGTACAACGATGATTCTGATAATGACAATTTTGTGCACACCGAGGATCCTTTGAACCTTGGTACTTCCAGGTCAGGCAGGGTGCGGAAAATGACAGAAAAAGCCAGGGTCAGCCATCTCATGGGATGGAATTATTGACAGATGAAAAACTTTGGAACAATTTTAAAAGAACTTCAATGGCCTTCTACTGCAGGGATTTTACCAGAAAATCTACCAAGCAAGTTGTGCGGGGACTCCACTCACGTTTCACAGTGGTGCTTTTCCATTATGTCAGTTTGCGTTTGTGTTAAAACTTCAGATCGCCACACTTCATTGGTCAAAACAAGCCTTATTCATTAGGCCTTAAATTACAGAAATTCTTCCCCACACACTACTAGTTCATCACATTAAAGAGGCTTCCGGCTTCTCAATAAGAACATGACATTTTGAGTCACGATTATGACCTCTCCCTTGTTTTGTTTTTGTATTATAGAAATAGCACCTTCTTACAGAGTTTTTATGTGGTTTCTGCCATAAATCCTTATACACAGTAATAATTATAACTTTTGCACAATACACCAATCCTAAAGGCAGCTATAAAATGTTTACAGTTTCTATATTGTAAGAAGGATCTGGATTATTTTAATCTTCCCAGGCCAAATGTTCATGAATTGTGCTGAACTGAAGTATGTCTATACTACAGTTACGGGGGTCCTGATGTGCTTTCTATCGGTTCTTTATTCATGTAAAAAGTGAAAAGGGTTGGTGCCTTGTAAATATGTAGCAAACCTTTGATGTGGTGTGTCCTATGTGTGCATTAACTTTATTAAAAAGAGAATACTTGAGAAGTATGAATATCTAGACAAAAGGTGCCAAATGCAAAAGTTACTTGCATCTATTTTCTTTTTGTCCTCTCATATTTTTATAGTATTAATAGAGATTGTGCAGCTAAGGGGTAACTTCAACATTTGAAAGGTTCCTCCTCTTCAAAGCATAACGTGATTTTTAATAGTAGCTCAGCTACCTCTATTTACAACTACTGGAAACTTAAAAGAAAATAGATGCTATTATTCAGTACGTGTTGAAGAAGAGGCAAGAAGGAGCGTAGAGGGATGGAATTGCTCGCGAAGCTGTAGAGTAACTGTATCTTCATTATATTGACACAATGAAGACAAATCTAAGTAATTCTCAGAGTTTTCAGAAGCATAATGGTTTCAGCAGATGGTGATTTGTTTGTGCAGATAGGCCGACTGTCTCCCACACATTTCTGCTGCCACTTGCTTGGTGCAAATCTGTGTTTGTGTTTGTTTTAATTTGCCCCTTGAAGGTGACGAGGGAGCTGAAGGGAGCTCTGGTACCTCTGGTGGCTGGCAGTACGGATAAGCTCCTGTTCACATCCTCCAGACGGACTCTTGTATCTCAAGCTTCCAGAAGAGAATTCGTGTTGCACTGTACTCTTGTTATCCTGAAAAATGCTAACTTGAAAACAGAAATCATTTTGGTAGTAATAGTACAGTATGTGACGACATTTGTAGTCTTGCTCCTCGGTGAACAGAAACAGGTGTTTGGCGTGGGCTGAGCTGGAGATGAGCAGCCTCTTGCTTCATAGGGTCTGGCTGGAATATATATGGGACTTCAATTTTCTCCCGTCGTCAAACGAATCTGACAGTTCTAGCTTGGTTAAGAGAGTGAGTTAGATTACACAGAGAGAACAAATGAAAAAAGAGACTAGAAAGTTTTGGTGGAATTTTTAAAGATTTTTTTTTTTTTTTTAAACTTTCATCCAATATCCTTAAGGTCTTCTGTGCACAGCTTGGTCAATAATTCTGGAAAACCTCAGGCAGCAAAGAGTGACCCATGTATATTCTCAGATGCAGAAGGAATTTAATTTTTGACTTTCTATATTAAGCACTAGCTATTTTATCTCGCTTTCCAAAAATTCTAGTTAGATGCAAAAAGACTTGAAAAAATGCAGAGGTTTAGTTTTGTGATGGAGGAGAGTATATCCTAAATTGCTCAGAGCATTAATACGAGTTTATGGTACAGTACAAAAATCACACTTAATTTTTTAAGGAATGTTTTGAATAGGCCGTAATCCATTTCTGGACTTGATTCAGTTGTGTTTTGATGGGGAAAAAAAAATGTGCAGAGGCTCTCCTAGTTCTGTATTGGGCTTTAAAATATAAACACCTGTCCTATCATCTCTCTCATATATATGTATATATATATACACACATATATATTTATAAGAAATGTATTATTTCTTTGAMTGATTGGTTCTTCTACATATGGTAACCAGGAATAGCATGTATGCATCAGTCCATAGTCAGAATCATACCCCTTTTAGATCAGTCCTGTTGAGCTAATGTAAACACTATGGTTTCTGTTCTAAAGCCTGAAAATCTTGAAATGCAAAAGAAATGCTTTTCATATATTTCTGACTGGCCGAAGATCCACTTGCTTATTTATTTTGTGTAGGGGTTGGGGAGAGATAAAACAYGTGGATTCCAGAGAAATCATTTTATACGTTTGTGTATTTTAGCAGCAATTAGAATAATATTAAATATGTTCTTAAATGTATCTTTTCTATGTAATGAAGTACTGTGAAGATAACAGTGAAGCATCACTTTGCTGTGGCGTAAGTATTAATCAAATGTGTTACATGATTAAGAGCTAGACAGCAGGGTGTGCTAGAACAACAGAACTATTGCTTATTGTAAAAAAAAAAAAAAAAGCTCTTTTTTGTGCATGAGAACCTTTCTATAAGCATGAAAGAAATAACTTGTTTTTAGAGATGTTATTTTTACTTGGTTTTGTATCTGGATTCTTTCTCTGAGTTAGGCAATTGATTTCTCATAGCCTCGTTCTGTGGAATAACTATAATTTTGTAGTAACTTGGACACTTTCTCTCAAAACCCAGATCCTATTAGGAGCCCCTTATGGTTGCAGAAAACTTAGCATCAACCCAACAGGTGCAGCAGAAGCAGTAAAATGATTTAAAACTTGTACCGTCTTGGTCCCTGATCCAAATCCCGGGTGCACCTCATGAAGTTGCCGAGCTCCTAGCAGGCTGCACTGCCCGGTGTGTGCTGCAGAGTCAGGAGCGTAGTCTCTCTCCTTGCACTTTTAACAAAAAACTCCAAAACTCTGCCTAAGAAGAGGGTTTGAAGGTCTGATTATGTATCAGATTCCTGAAGGCTAACAAGGYGTGCAGGCAGGCCAGGGGTTCCTTTTGCTGTACCATTAATTCTCGGGCATCGGTGCTTCAAAGTTTTCTCTAGATGTGCAGTCTTGCATGATCCCTCTCCCGAGTTGCCGGGGGACTTGAGGGCATTCGGAGACACCTTGGCAAACAGGGCTCGCGCCCCGAGGGGCTTTACTCGCAGCAGAGCGTGAGCCCCACGCGCTCCATCCTCTGCGGGGACAGGGCTGAACGTCTTGTGCGCATCTTTGTTCTCGGATTTCTCCTGGCTACAAATCTGCTGTCTCTGTAGCGCTCCCATTTCTTCCCGGGCCAGGGCATGAATGAAGAAGCTTATTTTGCAGTAGTGATGTGCTGTTGTCTCAGTTCAGCCCAAACTTTGCCTGCTTTTTATTTTCTCTATCGCCTTTTGTTTTTCTCTTTGCCATGCTCCGCCTCTCTTCTTTAGCTTCCCTTTATTGCCCCTGAAGGTTATTTAGGATACTCTTTTGGAAACTTAGGATATCTTGATGAATTGTATTTCAGCTAGACTGTAAGATTTAATTCTTTCTATCCGTCTTTTCCCCCAAGACTTTCCATATTTTTATATCTGCCTTACTTTGCTAGCAACATTCCCAAATTGCTGGAGGTGGATTTAATGAAGATGGAAAGTTTGAGGGCTGGTTTCTCGGCTGCGCTGCGCCTCTGTGGCCACCCATACCCCGAGTGGAAATGCTGCCAGATCAGACGGGGCAGCGCGTGCCTTCCCTTGCTCTGATCTCGGTGGTTGCGGCAGGCGCGGCGGCAGGACTGCTCCCGTTGTGCCGCCTTGCACACCGCTACGCAGAACAACTCTTGGTTCCACCTGCTGTCCCTTGACACGTGTGCTCCCTGTCTACTGAATTACTCCTTTTTTTTCCCTTGCTGTGTGAATCGCAGTTAATGTAACCCTTGCAGAAGTTGTGTGCTTCCAGCCGCACGAGATATTTCTGTTTTAAATAACCCGTGAAACTTTTATGTCGCTGCTTGAACATAGATGGGTCTGGGCAGTTTTATCACTCCTCTCTATCTTTCTATCACTCCTTTCTCCATAAACCAAGCAGAGGCCACCCCCTTATCCAGCCACCCCCACCCTGCAGATAAACAAGCTAAATAGAATCATGAAGAAATAATTTGTGGAGGATTTTTGGCTGCTTAAAATTTTGTGTCCTGTTGCGTATTTTAATTTTCCCTGAACGTTTTCTTAAACGTACACCTCAGCTGCTTCTCCTGCACGAAAGCAGGAAGACTGTGTAGTTCCTAAAGCACTGAAAAGAACTGACACCGGGTGCACGGTAAAGAGCGTTTTCAAGTAATTTAAAAAATGTGGAAAGACCAACTACGATGTATTGCGTTTGACAGTGTTTGGAGGCTCTCTTGACCGCAAAAAGCAAGATGAACCTTGTCAAGCATTTGAAAAGGCTGCTCCTGGGTGTCTCTGGAATGTTTTTGACAACCGTTCAAAATCACGCAGTATTAACATGAGAAAATAAGTTTAGATCACTAATTTTTGTCAAGTACTTGATTAATATTTCATCTTTAATCTGAGCGGTGAATGACAGGGAAAACTGAATAGCTGTAGGTTTAAGGATGTCTTGTCAGCCCTGACTTGGAGTGTCCTGCTATCGTTGGTCTGTGTCATGAATTCAATGTTCTAAAAATGTATTTGTGTGTTTACATTTCTTGATTTTTTTTTTTTTTTTTAAAACCATCATGCAAAGTTTTATAAAATGCTAATTATTTACATGATAGACTGAAGGAGCAGTTAACAATCCAAGGATAAATCTATATTTAGTATTGTAGGGAGCTGTCATTGTGTTCTTACAAGTATGTATTATAGAAAATTACTGCACATGTGCGATAGATAATTTTCAAATATTAGTATATCAGAGGTTTACACATTGAAAAAAAAAAACTCCTTTATGTACAGTAAGTAACAGCCTGCAAAATTTAGTCTAAAAGTTGTCTTTTTTAGTATTAGAAATGCAGACCTGTTGGAAGCTTGTACATTTTTAATGTCATGTTCAGCCCACAGCGAACTTACACAACTGTGCTATGAATCCCTGAAAAATTAGATTTCCAGTGGAATTGCTGTCACAGCCTTAACTCTAGTATTATAAAAATGGTGCTTAAATACATTTACGCGCATGGATGTGGGTACCTGATGAGAGTTTGTGAGAATTTAAAGTCAAACCGAGCAGCTTAGTGCTGCACTTGCGAGTTAATACTCCTGGTAGATAACTGCAGCCACATTTGGGAACTGAAAAACGTGTAAATATTTGGAAAATATTTAAACCGGTGGACAATTAAGAGCAGTTGCTCAGTTTGGGGGTTTTTAATTGGCAAGCACTGCGTATCTTCCTGATTTCTGGGTCTGTGAGAAGCAGACAGGGTGGCGAGAGTTGCTGCTCCGGAGGCCGGGCGAGCCGAGGTCCTGCCTGAATATTTGCAGGAGGGGTCGGTGTTCCCGCCCGCCTCGCGGCTGCACCGCTCTTTGGCAGACAAAATCAAAATCCTCCGTTTCTCTTCCTGAAAATGCCTCCTCAGAGAGTGGTGGCTGCTCGGATATACTCGGAAATCGAAGCCTGATGATTATTTTTCTGTAGAAATACTAATATAGGCTATTCATTCCTCCATGAATCATAGCAGACTTCATTTAGAAATACCAGTTGATGTTGGAGCAATGAAATTCACGTGATTTAGGCTCTCCAGTTCATGTTCTGGATGATTTAAAATACTCCAAAAATGCACAAAACTATTAGAATTATGTCTACTTTCTATATTGATTTTTTTTTTTTTTTTTCCAGGTGATATTTATGCCCATATCTTCACATCCGCTATCTCAGGTCCCTTTAAATGAATACTTCAGGGATTTTGATGCCACTTGTTGGCAGACCAAATGTAATATTTATATGCAATGAGCTGTTAGTTTTTGTATTGTACAAATGTAAATTTGTAAAGATTTTTTTCTAGAGTTTTTTTGAAGTCACTTATGTAATCTAGGATGTTTCATTTTCCAGCTGTGGGATTGTCTTAATAAAAAAAAAAGATAAACTCTTACGTTGGTTTTGCATTACTTACTAAATAGTTTAGACATTAAAAATACCAAAAAAAAAAAAATTAAAATTGAGTTTTCAACGTAAAAAGAAAATCACTTTTTGATTCAACTGGATCATTGTATACTTACAAAAAAGGAAACTTTTATAAATTGAATATAGAAACTTTTATAAACTGTGCAGCTCTTGAGCAGGCCGGGACGGAGACCCTCACCTTGGCCAAAGGCAAGGGCGAGGGCTCGCTGCGGGTCTATCACCCAAATCATCGTCCGACCTGGCTCCAAAATACCATTTTCCTGGGCAAAAGGAGGGGAACAGCTAATGCTTTCTTGGGAAACTGTGCAAAATATGCTGTCCGGGGCGATGGGTCTGTGCAGGGCCTCCCCGAGCAGCACCGGCGCGGGCGCGGGCGCCRAGGAGAAGGTTCCTGGGTGAGGTCCCTCCTGCCACCGCCGGACACAGGGCGGTTCAGGCGGCGAGATTCAGCTCGAGGAGGAGGTCGTACCCATTTTTAAGGGGTATTCAATGCAAAACAAAGAACTACTCCTTTTTCATCACTGTTCTTGCCCTTTTGTTAAATAGTAGCGATAATATTGTTTAAACAGGGCTTTTCCTACGCAAGCGGCGCCCGCAGCGGGGGGATGGACATCCCTGGGTTTGGCTTAAAGCTGCCTTGGCGGCGTGGCCAGCGCAGGCTGGGCGCTGCCCCGCGGGGCCGGGGCTCCTGGGGCTTGGCGGGGGGCAGATGCTGACCGTCGCCTGCGAGCGGTTACAGTGCCGAGTTCGACAAGGCTGACCCCGCGCTGTCCYGAATACCAGCGGGGAGGGGTTGGGGACCGTCGCGGGGCCGCGTTTCCCGCACACGCCGCACAAAGGCTTTAAAGCCCTTTCATCCCATCAGGCGCAGAGGGTTTAATACTCAAAACCAGCTATTACACAGTATTCAGTTAAGGACAGCCTCCCTGCTGTTAACCTGTCCCTTGCCATTCAGCTCTCTCTCAAGCCTGTCCCGCCATGTATTCCTCTCGCAATACAGTATTTTCCCCTCTTTAATCTCTTGACTTATTTGACATTTCATTTTATTGCGCGGATTCAAATGGGCCACATGGAAATTCCTTTCAGATGTGAATGAATATCTTCTTTTTAATGCAGTGCTCATACTCCAGGCCCCAGGAACAGAAGGGCTTTTTTTTCTTGGCCTTGTTGGTTACAGAGAACAAAATTAAACTTGTATGGCACAGATGCTGAAGGCCCCCTGCTAAGTACATCCATTAAATGGCATTAGTGAGAAGAAATTACACTCTCTTCAGAGTTGCTTTACCTTCGTCAAACCACCCTTCGCTGTCACTCCTGTAGCTATTATATCATAGGTGTTATATCATATACTTTATATCATCATATGTTCAGGTCATATATGATAATACATGTCATAAAATATATGATATAAAATATCGATGTGGTAGAGAACAATTCAATTATTCCTCCAATGCACTTTGGAAATGGATTTCGTAGAAGTATTTTTTTGAATGGTAATTTTTGCAGATGTTTTAGAATTAAATGGTGATTTTTATGCCTTTCAGCAGCGTGTGGACTAAATACCACCTTGCCCTGACGTGCAGGACAGCTGTGTCGCCCCAACGCTCGGTTCCAGCCTGGAAAACCCCGAAGCGCCCTCCTCCATCCGCCCATCAGCCGCTCGGGCGATGCTTCACGTCTGCAGGGCACTGCCTGCGACGTCGGGGGCTGCGGGGCACCGTCYGGCTCCCAGCCCCTCGCCCACCTTCGCAGGAGGGGGGAAGCCAAGCTTTGCCTCCATCCCACCTTTTCAATTCAAAACAGGCACTGCAATGGGATGATTTGCCCTTCAGTTACTATATCCTCATCGAAGCTGCTTTTCAAGGCTCACTAAGGGGGCTGGAAAGGAGCGTGATGTATGTTTGCCTAAATGCCCTTTCTTCTCTCGAAGCCCTTCGACGGCCGTTCTCGGGGTGCGGGACGGAGGTGCCGCYGCGGGGCCCTGCGACAGGAGGGGYGGCCGGGGGAGCGCGGGGCGGGCGGCCCCCTCCTCCGCCCCCGGGAGCCTGGACTTTCGGGGTTTCTTTTCTCAGTGAATAAAAGCCCTTTGTCTTAAAACCGGGAGGATCGGATGTTGAGCCAGGAGAGCCCCTCCCGTGACGCAGGCGTTGGCGACGCTGGCAGCCATCCCACCCCAGGCCGCCTTCCTCCCGCTCTGCCTCTGGGCAAAGCCCCTTTCCCCTCCCCGCCGGCGGTGCGGTGCGGTGGGGTCTGGCCCGGCGGCTGACGCAGGGCGGCCTGCCCGCCTCCATCAATATTTGCTTGGGCGCCGGGAGGGAAGGTTTTAACAGCTCCTGCTGACGCAGGGAGCTCCGGCCTCGCACCTCCCCTCCCGGGGCTGATGTGCCGCCCATCCCACGGATGGTGCCGGCGGCCGGCGTGGAGCATGAGGGACCGGCTGGCGGAGCTGCAGCAGCGAGCCGCGGCCGAGGGGGACCCGCACGAGGATGCCCTGTGCTTCGACAACCCGGCGTTCGTTGAGGACGATGCCAGCCCCGTCAGCCGGGTGCTGCAGGAGGCGGCCAAGCTCTGGCAGGCGCTGGACCGGCTGGAGCAGCTCTCTGAGAGCATCGACAGGGCGCAGCAGACGGTGCTGTGCTGCACCTCCGAGGAGAGCATCGCCTGGGAGAAGCAGGGGCTCGGCGCTGCCAGAGCCGCCTTCGCCCGCGAGGCCATGGCCCTGCAGCCCCAGCTGGGCGCCCTGCCGGCGGCGCCCGAGGAGGGGACGGGGCGAGCGGGCCCCCGCGTCCGCCAGACCCAGCTGTGGCTGCTGCTGCGGCGGTACCGCGCCGTCCTCGCCCGCCACTACGCCCGGGAGAGCTGCTACTGGCAGAGGCTGAAGGAGCAGATCGGGAGGCAGGCGGAGCTGGCGGGCATCGACCTGGGGGCCGAGGACTTGGACCGGCTGGCCGAGAGCCCCGAGGCGCCCCGCATCGTGGGCCGGGACCTGGAGGAGCTGAAGGCCAAGCAGCACCTGGCCTTGGCCCAGGCGCGCCAGCGGCAGCTCCTYGACCTGGAAACGCAGATGGCGGAGCTGCACGGGCTCTTCCTGCAGCTGGAGGGGCTGCTGGCCGAGCAGCACGGGGTGGCCGACAGCGTGGAGCACTACGTCCTGCGCACCCTCGACTACGTCGCCCAGACCGGCGGTGAGATGAAGAAAGCCTTCAAGTACCAGCGGCCGTCGCGGCTCTCGGCCCTGCTGACGGCTGCGCTCAGCCTCTGCGCCTGCTGCACCTGCCTGCCCTGCCTCGGCGGGGCCCCCCCATGAGCCTGAGCTGCACCGGGAGGATTCTACAGCAGCTCGCATGGATTTCCCCCTGTGCCTGTGCAAGAAATGGTGTCATGAGAGGCTGCTGCTGTCTTGTACTTCTTGCACAACGGTGCAGGGGCCATGCACGCCTTGTGCAATGGTGCAGGGATTGTGCACACCTTGCGCAGCAGCATGGGGACCACGCAAACCTTGTACGATGGCAGAAGGACCATGCACGCCTTGCACGGCAGCACGGGGACCATGCACGCCTTGCACGGCAGCACAGGGACCATGCACGCCTTGCACGGCAGCACGGGGACCATGCACGCCTTGCATAACGGCATGGAGAGCACACTTGCACTGCAGGACAGGCACCCAGAGCACTGCAGTGCCCAACAAGGAAAAGCACTTTTAATACTATGAAACCTAACTCAAAAACTTTAATGTTTCTTTTTTTTTTTTTAATTTAAAGGAGAGGAAGAAAAAAAGCTTGTTGAAGTTTTTGGCACATTTGTTGTTCTATGCAAGGGGACTCGATGGCTCGGTGCCACCACAGAGCAGTATGAAGGCTCCTCCACCGCTTCTGAATCTTTATTCTCCAYGCTTTCTCCRATTTCTACTTCCTGGGCATTTTTTACGTGCATTAATGTCGCATTTTCGCCGTTGTTTGTTCGTACACAGGTGTTCAGGTTTGGGATGGGTGGCTGGGTGTCCCAGCCTGTGGTGTGACACCAGGAGGGTTCGTGCAATCGATGCAGTTTTGGGGGGACTGCAGGAGACGGGCTCTTACTTCAACCTGCACGCTGCCAAACCTGCTAATATCACACGTGTGCTGGAAACTCGGTGTGACCGTTTCCTCCGGTCCCCGCAATACCACCTGAATGTCCCAAAGCCTCTCAAATGAGGGACACGGCAGCAGAGCTGGGGGCTGGTTAAGTTTCTCGGGAACCCTTCGTGGAAGGTCCCTTTGTGTCCTGGCAGTTTCTGGGGTCAGGTCCCAGCTGTCTCGGCCACCCTTAGGTTTATTTTTGTTTTCTGGCTGAGCCTTAATAAATCAATTTCTCAATAACCTCTTCAGGGTGGATGGGTGAGTTATTTCTTTGCAGCAGTTAGCCGAAATTTAATGAAGAGCAGAAACGGAATGGCTTCTTGGTGTGTCTATTGGGTTAAATTCTTATGAATCTAGAAAACTTAATTTTCAGGCTGATGAGTGCACCTCTCTTCCCTATATGGATATTTTCTGTTGGCCTGGAAGAMTCCCAGCATCAGGAATGTCCATCCTTGAGAGAGCGGTGGTGCCCGGGGGAGCCAGCCCGAGCGGTCTCTGCTCCTGCCCGCTTTCTCTTTCGTTTTTTTTTGTTTGTGAGGTCTAAATGTATATTACTTTTTCATGCAAAACTTGATGAATGGAAGTTACCTCTTTACTTAATTTTCATCTAAAAAAACCCACAACTTTTTATCTGAGAGAAGAAAGGGTCTTTTTTCTATAGAAAATTAACCATAATGGAAATCCAGGATGGCAAGCGCAGCAAGGGTTTGTGATTTAAACACCTGAATTTTGTGTTTCTTTCTTCCCTGGAATTTGTAGAAAGCACAAGTCAAACAGCATCGCTGCCGTGGGACCGGCCGGAGGCACGTGTATGGGCGACGGAAGGATGTAGTTGGGACATCCCTGCATCCCGGGATGCTTTCACTGCCCGGGTGCCCAGAGAGCTGCATCCTCCTTTCCCCAACACGTCATTCCCAGGCAGCGCTAAGAAACCCACCAAAACTGTAGCGTTTTGTGGCCGGACCATGATTTTGGTGCTCCTTCCCGGTGCTGAGGCTGGGGATGTGCTTGGCTCAGGGCTGAGCTCCCGTAGCCGCTGGAGCACGCTCCGAGCACCGTGCGGTGGGGAAGGAGGGGGAACCCCGGGAAGTGAAGCAAACAAAACGTTGTGGAGCTGCTCGTGAAGGGAGGATGGGCCGTACGGGCACTGAAGGAGGCCAGAGATTGAGTTCGTTGCTAAAGACTGAATGCAATGATGTAATTAAAGATGATGGGAAAATGCGAGCACACAAGGGGAGCAAATGCAACCCTAAGTGCACTGAGTTTGGGCTCAGCATCCCGAACCATGTTCGATGGGAGGAAGATGGGAATAACGATTTTGTCAACAAAGCTTCATGGAGAAGTGGCCTTCTCTTGGTTCGCTTCTCTCCTGTTTGTCCAACAACCCCAGAGGAAGTTTCCCAAAGTGGAAATCAAATAAAGGCAGCAAGCAGAAGGACGAGCTTTATTCACGCTTGCCGTGGTACGGCGCGGTGCCGTGGTGGCTCCTGCTCCCATCCAGCCTCTCCAGCGCGGGGCAGGGACCACCCGCCCTGTCCCATCTCATGTGGCCAGACCGTGGGAAACACCCTCTACATCTTGTATGAAAAACCACATTTGATGTGCAGTTGCAAAAGCAGCCTCCTGGGAAGCACTGAAGACTATTTACAGAGTCCCAGGACGTACAGAGAAGGGAAAAACCTCAGCGAGGTAGGGCAGGTGGCAAATCCAAATGCAGCATAACTTATATTTGACCACGCTTTATGCAACAGTAGCACGGCTCTGTGCAAACAACCTCTCTGTAGAGCAAGCGCCAGCCTCGGGAGAGACCTGGCTGAGCCCTGGCTTGGGTCACTGGGCAGCATCCAGCGCCAGCAGCCCTGCAGAACTGGTTGAGCTGCTCGGTAAATGATTATCCATAAAGCGCAGGAGAAACACTGCGTTATCGTCAGTGCTTTCAGCCAGGGCATATTCACAGGGGTTTTCATGGAGCACAACCTCCTCCGGAGCCCGGCACGGAGGTGATGCTCCCCGAGCGCTGGCTCCTTTGCTGGTGGGGCTGCAGCTTTCTCTGCCGGCAGCAGCAGCCGGTGGCACGCTCTTCCTTGCATACAGGATTAAGAAGAAAATAGCCCTGRTTTGTGTAACGAGGACGGGTGAGAAGTTAAAGAAGTAGGAGAAAAAGAGGAGAAACTTTGCACCTCGGAGCAGATCTTTCCACCGAGGGCTTCAGCGGTTTATGAGACTTTATGAGTTTATTCATTAGGTTTTTTTCTGATGCTTGGTTGCCTTTCATTAAATATTGGCCTCAGATGGAGACCGATTACTGTATAGCAAAGTAGTTAATAATATTGTAATGTGGGCATGAACATTCGAGAGGAGGGGGAAGTTTCCTTTCTCTTCTGAGTAAAGGTTGGGACTTCATTTGGAGCACGTTTGCTTTATGAATATTCCTGGAGATGATGAAGCCAAGGTGGTGGACCTGCTTTAATGATTCAAAGAATATACATGAGAGGGCTGTTTTAATTATTTCCCAAATGAGCGTCATAAATTTAGGAAGTTCACATTTAAGGGGAAAATTAAGAGAAAGCTAAACATGTTAAGTTAAAATCAGGCTACCCAAACCCCTTAGCTCTGTTCTGTAACGACATGCTCAGAATGAGATTCATTAAGAGAGGAACTTTTTAGTAAAATGCGTTAAAAGGAGCTGGCTTAAAAGTACAAAGGCTTTATAACTGTGCTGGCAGCACACACTGGTTTTCACTCGCAAAGTCTTTCAGCTGAAGAAATGTCCCTGAAAGTAATATTTTGAAGAGTATAAAATCTTCTCCTGACATTTAGACAAGCAAGTAATTCCAGAACAATTTAATCACCCTATAGAACTTTTTTTTTAAGGCGAGGTRGATTATTACAGCTTAACAGTCTGCCGTTCCCGCCCAGAGACCCCGGGAGCGCTCACGCATTCCAGTTCAAACACTGAATTTTTATCCCTTCAACTCTGCTGATTTTTCATGTCACAACAAATACCCCCCGAGCAGAATAATTTCTTGTACATGCAGCTTTTTAAAAACCTCCTGAACGTTGAACAGGAACTACGTTCCCTGAGTTCTGTTCAATTTGCAGCATCTGTTTGGCCAAACCCCTAGACATACCCGTTTATTGGCAAAAGTGGAGGGGAAAGTTGCGTCAGTGTTTCGGACTGTAATTCCATCTTGCTGGACTCCGGTTGCCCTTGAATAACACACCCTGGCACGAAAGCAAGGATAAATTCTTAATTCAAAATATTTATATATTTGAATTCAAGAGGAGAGATTTAATGAATTATGTTTTCATTTTCCTCAGACTATTCCCATTGAAAACCACCACCCAATATTTCCATTTCCAGAAATTTTCCAAAAAGTGGTTTTTTTGTTCCAAAAGGCTTTGTATACCAAATCACACTTGCTATTTTTATTTCGAGTATACTTAACGTCAAATCAGAAATTCATTCTTCTGTGTGGGCTACCAAGTTATTGCGATGCTTCAAAACACTTTTTACATTTCATTCACCAATACAAAAATGTGTCAGCGGTTTAAATTGACTTGATTTGTTTTTCCCCAGCTTTTCCTGTATTTTCCAGTGAATCAACAACTCTATTCATAGAGCTCATCAAATAGCTTCTGCTGCTGCCTGTCTTTGAAAAACGCGGAGGTCTGGCTCCCAAGCCTTTCTGCAGGAGTAGGGATCACTGCCAAGAAATTCAGGGAGCCACTTCTCGTCTTTCTAGCAACAGGTTGGAAACTCCATCCTCGGTTTTTATTGGCAAATTGGGCCCATTTCAGTGTCATTTTGGTGCTTACTTCCACTGGATGTCTTTGGTGTCCCAACAGGCTGATCTGCGTGGGCAGCATGGAGCAGGTCGCATCTCAATTTTAGATCCTTTTTAAGGACGTTTCTCTAACGGGCATGAAATAAATTGTGTTTTCCAGTGTTAAGATATTGCTATTGGATTTCCCTGGCAGGGATGAAGTTTAATCTCCATGCCTCTTCCTGCAGTCAACTCGTGCAAAATCTACCAGAAATAATTTGGGACGAAGCAGTTCATGTTTTTTACAGGGGTCCCTATCTTAGAAAATCCCCTCCTTTGGTTTGTTGACCTGCAGCTTTCAGAACGAGAAGTTTCTATGCAGTTTTCTCCAACGCTGCCTTCTAGCGGGTCTTCACGGATGTGTTGCTACAACTCACCGGTGCAGAGGGGAGCACTGCGTGCGTCAGCATTTCAGACCCAAGTTTGGGGGAATAAGCCAGGCCTTGCACGAAATCATTTTGATTGACCAGCACCCAGCAGCGTTCTTCCAGAGAAGAGCAAATTGGAAAAGACTTAAGGAAAGGGAGATACCAACCTCCTGCTGAGGCGGTGTCTGGCCGAGGGGAATAGGGAAAGGAAAGAACACAACAACCAGTAATGCTCGCTGAGATATTCCAGGTGTGGGGTTTTGGACAAAAGGTCAAGTTAAAATGGGGGTTGTGGGGCGAGTGGAGGGGGAATTTGGCAAAGCTCGGACCCAGGGATGCCACTTGTTGTTTATTCTCTC
Organism: Phoebastria nigripes; assembly: GCA_035582835.1. Taxonomy (NCBI): domain Eukaryota; kingdom Metazoa; phylum Chordata; class Aves; order Procellariiformes; family Diomedeidae; genus Phoebastria; species Phoebastria nigripes. The sequence goes on along the minus strand of JAYKAV010002109.1, from coordinate 1,672,066 downwards.
TCCAGTTTGGGGGTGAAAGCCCCCTCTGAGTCCTGAAAGATGACAGCACCACGTCCCCGGGACCCTGAGCATCCCCGTGGGCACCCAGAGTTAATGGTGATAGTGGTGATGGGGGTACATGTGGGTGATTGATGGCAAGCCTCTGCCTCTTCCCAGCGAGACCAAAACAATTGTACTTTTTTGTGATTTTCTTTGTATTCAGCGCCTTTTCAGATTTTTTTTGTATTAACAATGAACCTCTTCCCATTCATTCAGTAAAATTGCACCAGCAGAGCCTGAGCAGCTTTGCATGAGAAAGATGTACAATGAGCTGCTGTGAGAGGAGTCATGGAATAATCATCTTGTGAGCGCTGAATTCAGGCGCCAGGTCGGGAAAAAATGGACACGTGGAGAGCAGAGTCCTCACGGGTCCTTCTTGTGCAATCAAGCCCTGAAACCGGGGGAGCTTTGCCCAGCTCTGTAAGCCCAGGCTGCGGGAGATGGTCCCCGTGTGGGGCTGGGCATGGGGGACCCGAGGGCTGAGGAGGTCTCCTAAGGTCCAGGAGGACTCCTAAGRTCCCTGCCCACCCTGCGCTCCCAAACGTGCCCATCTCCACGGCTCAGACACAGTTGTTCCCAAGGGGAGACGCTTGGTGCTTCCTGAGCTCCCCAATAAATCCGTTTATTACCTATTACAAAATCAGAATAGAGGTATTTTTCTTTATTCTTGTTTTCTTCCGTGTTGAACATTTCCTTTTATTTTGTGTGTTGATCTTGGCACGCAAAGCACGTTTTTTTACCATTTTCTTGAGCGAGGCTGTGTCAGGAACATACATTTTTATAATTCTTAGGGAAAAAAATATCTCCACAACTCCACTGACATAAATGATGGACTGAAATCTTTCAAACTGATCACTAACAAACACACAATTTTTGCTTAATTTCCTACACTGTCTTGAAATGGCTATGTCGCCGATTAATTTTAAGCAGTAAAAACAAGTCTTGAATTTACGGCAAGACTTATTTTTGGTTTAAGGTAAGGTGAAACTCTAAAATCTCATATTAACAGTGAGTAGGCTGACTAGATTTTTTTTTTTAATACTGAGGGCAGTGACTTTTGTTCAAGTTACTTGATCAATACTTCTCATAGGAATGTGTGTGTTTAAAATTCTGTACTTTGCGGTTCTTCATCTGAAAGGGCGTTGCCTATGTTAACAAGAAGGTTGCTCCCACAGGCAATCACGCAAGGCATGAATATGCATGTTAACAGCCCGTTCCAGTCCTTCTGCTTCTTTGTAACATCAGGCGAATAAATCAAACCTGGGATTTCGATGGGGCAATGCAGTAGTGGGGACACGCAGAAACCAAGGAGGATGGGATGCTTGTGCCCGCGCAGCCCTGAGCTGCCCTGCTTGCCTCGGGCTGGAGCAAACCATCACGCAAACAGCACGATGGGCAGCTCAGACTGGAAATTCCTGTTTACCAGAGCTTGAAGCCCTGTTTGCACGTATCTTTTTGTTTTTCTGAGCGGAGACCTAAGAAGTTCTTCAGTGGGGCTGATTTATGGTCTCTGCTCGGCCGGGAGGGCAAAGTACTCATGATGGGAGAGAGAGAAAAGGGATTCATGACAATTTACTATACTCACAACTCTGCCATCACGCCACTTCTGAATGGAGACGACGGATGCGCATCGCTGTCTGCCAGGATCTCACATTAGCATCAGATGATGAGACGAGTAGATAATAGCTTCTCCGGGGATGATTGGGTTCTTAACTGCTATTTCTAAAGCTTCGAGACAGGTCCAGAGGACAGGTTGATATGTCACCAGTAATCTGCATTACTGAAGCCCGTGGAGGCTCGGGAGTGAGTCACGCAGGGCGACGGGAGAACAGTGGCCGTGGTGTGAGGTACACACCGTGGCAATGCCCTGGCTTTTCTTTGAAACGGGGCACAGAGCTCCTTGGCTGCCCAGGGAGTGCACAATATTAACCAAGGCTTTAAATGGCCCCTAAGTCAAAGTTTTGGTGCAATCCTAACTTCACAGGTAGTTTTTCATTCGGCTTTTCACGATAAAGCAGCCCCTCTGGGCTTTGTAATTTGGATCAATGTCTGGTTCTCTGAAAATGGATTTTGGTTTAGTAGTTTTGTCAATCCATACGCACTCTTGGGTAGCCAACCACTACAAAATTTCCGTTAATAATGGAAGTCTTAAATAAGCCTTTTACTCTGAATAAGAAATTTTTGGGGTTGGATTAACAGTGAGAGAAAAAAAAAAATTGACTATGAATTTCCTTTAGAAGATTGTGTTCCCATTCCCTGAGATTCAATTGCACAAGGTTTTGGGCAGGTAACCTGGAGCCCCTGTGTCCTGTCCCAGCGTACGGATGCTTCTTGCTGGAGCAAAGTAACAGCAAGCATCATCTCTTTAGCACGGCTGATCACCGGCGGGGCTGCATCCCTGGTACCCCCGAAACGGCCTCAGCCCATGGCATTCGCTGCACGCGTGAGGCTCCCAGCTCGAGGGGATGCGGTTCTGCTCCCTCCTACAGGACCAGGCACCCGCTGCCTTTCAGCCTTCTGGAAATTATCCTTTCTAAGGTACCACCCCATTTCTGCCTAGGTTCCTTGACTGCTCTGAACAGAATTCAGATTCAGTGCTTCTCTCCTGGCTTATTTCTACCTAAAACCTTCCTTGGATTTGCTCATCGCTGTTTGTACACAACCCGCTTTTTGTCTTTGAYGGGTATAAATCAAGCGCAGACAAAGCGGAGTAAATGCCACGGTTCTTGGCTGAACCCCCGGTGATTTGCCATTGTAACTCATTGCAAAAYATTATTGAAAAGAATTCCTATTTATTCACGATACGCCGCGTGCTGGAGCGATGTGAGGAGAAGAAGAAACATCTAATATATAATGTTTGCTGGGGGAGCTGCATTGCATCAGCTGCTTTTTAGATTTAATTAAAGGACCAGGGCTGCTTTCCGTCTCAGCTCTTTTTTTGAAGTATGCAGGAGCTGCATGAATGGCTTGCAGCTCATCCTTAAAGATTTCCATCCATTTAATATGTATTTTTCTATACCGTTTTATAATGCAGAATAAGCTTTTTCTATAGCTTATGGGAGAACAGGTTCGTGGGAGCACRCGCATGGGAAATAACGTTGGCAGGAGCTGAAAGAGAACATCAAGTGCCACGGTGGTTTTCACTGTAAAGGATCACCAGCAGCTTTAAAGGTAGATTTTATTTAAGGGGAGGAGGCTAACAAGGTACAGCAGACACAGAACAGACAAAAACCTGAACAAGGAGGTCCCATCGAGCGCGTACGTTGAAATCCAAGTACCAGAACAACTCGCTCCTGGCATCAGCGTTTTATTAGTGAGAGTAAACAGGAAAGCGGCTGGAGCCGACAGGTACAAACGATCTGCATCATAGAAAACCATTCTCCGTCTCAGGCAGAGGCTGGATATTCTGGTGCCTTAAAATAGAGCCAAGGGAAGGCATGAGTCACTTCAGCCACTGGGCAGGAGAACAGTTACCAGCCAGCGGGATGGGAGAAAACTACCTGGTACTGGGCTACTCAGAAACTTGCCGTCTTTTTTCTATCATTGTTACTTTATTCAGCTACGCTGCTTTAAATACATGCATTTCCTAAGAAAGATAGTTGACATAGGAATAAATAAAGTTTTCCAGTAATATTTTCAGATCTCAATGTGATGTGAAATAATGTAGCTCCGTTGACTTCTTCGCTATGTATGCTGCCTCCAATTGTAACAAATGATGTTTTTTTAAAAAGATCCCCCCTAAAAATGTTAACTATAAATCCCCTCTGAGCCATGGTACAAATATACAATATTTGCTGTACCTGCATGTGAAACATGAGTATTTTGGGCCATGCTGAGGCAGCAGGAGACCCAGGGATGGGGATGCAGCAGTACTGCAGCAGCAGGTATCGAGGCACATAGCTCGCCGACCTGGGCCGCAGGGAAGAGCCTCGCTCCCGAATTCCAATTTACACCCCGTTTCAATGATTTATTCTTGCTACCAACATCTATTTAGAGCTGTGTAATGTATAAAAAAAAGAAAAATGCCTGGAGCAATTGCAAGCTTTTTTTATACCTTGACATATGCACCTTTTTGGGTGCATTGCCTTTCTGGCGGGGGCTGTCTCCCGTAGAGGCACTGGGTGGGAGCTATCAGACTTGCTGCGTACGGCGCGGCGAGGGGGGTATTGGCATCGGTCTGACATCTCAATACGGTGTTCAGCCTGAGCCGCAGGTAGTCTCATTGCACAGAATAATTACCAGCTACTTAACATTGATATTAAGAACCACATTGAAGTGGCAAGGGCACCTATGTAATATTTTTTCAAAACAGAGAAAGGTTAAAACCCACTATAACAAAATGAATTTGATTGACATTTGTATGGACTTTCGGTTATCCTTGGCACATTCAAATGCGAGCAGGATGTTACAGGTTTTTTTATTAGGGGGGGTCTTTTATTTTCGCTTTTACAGGTGTGCACATTAGCTTTCATTGTCAAAACACATCTGTTAGGTGGCTCTGTCACCCCTTTTACAGAGCAAACATGCAGCAAGGGGCTTGCATGGCTTTTGCTTATCCTCGTGGTGTTGCCCAAACATTCTTGCTGTGGCAGAAAGCTGTGATGTGGGAGCACTGCCTCCGAGACCTGCTCCTCAGCCCGCCTGTCCTTCGGCCAGCTGCCAGCGTGGTCATAAGCAGAGCAAGTTGTCCCCTGCTACCAGCAGGAGTTGATTCATCCTGACTCATACCTGCGTGTCCTGTTTGCGGGGAGGAACACAAGAGCAACGCGGTCGGTGATGGAGGCAGCGTGTCCTCCCCCGGGTGGGTACAGTCCCTGCTTCCTTCACTGAGCACAACAGACCGTATTCGTCCCGCACTGACCTCAGCGTGTGGGTAGGGCAGAGCTCAACAGATGCATTTTCAAACGGTCTGCAGATGTGCCCGCCAGCTGTGCACACATCCCGCTGAAACACAAGCTTTTGCCCTGAACGCAGAGCTGCGGTGGCAGCCGACGTAGCTGCTGGAGTTGCCCTTCCACACTTGTCCCAAAACATAAAAGAAAGTCACCTTTTGGTATTGACCCTCTCTAGAGTTTGGTCAGGAGCAGCGAGCATCCTTGCCTCACCCCCCGTCCAACCCAGCCTTTCCCCACACAAGGAAAGGCACTGATGCAACGTGGGGTCTCCCCAGGGGTGGCTGTCTCTGCTCGGTGCCCGTCTTCCCCCCAGTGAGGTCTGGGTCCCTGACCTGTCACCATGGTCCACGGCCTGGCCACAAGACCAGAAGCTGTTAATCCAGGTTTTCTTATTTGAGCAGTTTTCCTCCTTGCAGCATACAGAAAGGTATCCCGATGCAAGTTCTTTCAGACTGAGTGGTCTCCAAAGCAGGCACATCTGGGACAGTTTGCCGCTGTGACTTCTTGGTTTGCCCCGATGGCTGCTCCACATGGTGTGTTTATGAATATGGGCTTGAAAACTTTGAAGACTTTTCCTTGGTCTTCTCTATTGAAAAGTCCAGGGCCTTTTCCATGTCTTCATTTTGACTTAAAATACACAAAATTTTTTCACTTCAAAAAAAGCTAATGGGTCAAGCTGAACTTTATTGTAACAAATACACTTTAGAGCAAATTTTACCTCCCATTTGTAATGACACAAAGCCATTTGTAATGAGAGGCAAGGCTATTTTACAGCTCAAGTGTGCTCTCTGGATTGGAGGAGTCTGTCTCTGAGAGGTACCCTGCAACRTTTGCATTTTATGGGGAAAGGAGGTGGCCTCTCTGTCTTCCAGGAAAGTCCCAGTATTGTTTATTCTTCACAAAATTAGGGAAAGTGAGTGCCGTCATTTCCCTTATATTCCTCAATAATATGTCCAAAATATTAGGACAGCAAGAACCCTAAGACCCGTAGAAAGGTTTGGAGGCACTGGCTGATGGCTAGTGAACTTCTGTTGGTGGCTTTCAGATGAAATTGTGGGCAGAAAGCAACAAAACAAGAGCAGCCAATATGATAACGCATGATTATTAAAGAACATCATTCCGTGGGGCACAAGGAACACTCTTTACTTGCATTTAATATTCGACAGGCAGTTAAGAGCTTATGAGATGTGAATCAAACTGAAGTTGGAAAACTGGAAGAGTGGTTTCCAAAAGCACTCCTCTTTCTCCTCTCCTGTGTGCTTGGATGACACGGTGTAGGGCTCAGCAAAGCCACGTCCTTAGACCTTCACTGCCTTTTTACCTTCAAGCTATGTTCTTCAGAAGGTGGATATTTCTGCACTTAAGTCTGATGTTGTGCAAATGGGAAGAGAAATAATCATGCCAGTGCCTCTCTGAGGGACAAAGATGACCTGTCAGCAACGGCAGCAAGTTGGAAGGCTTTCCATGGCTTTCCACACTAGGATGGTGTAACTGTGCAGTAAAAAGACTATTTGGCTTGCGATTTTACACTCAGCTCAACTCTGAAAGGGCTACTTTATAAATCATTTGCCCAATTTTTTATACGGAGCCTGCCAGGCTTCAGAATAACTGAAGTGGGGAATATTAAGAATAGAAGAGCAGGGAAGATGAACAATCTTGATAGCACCGTACATATGCTGCTTGTTCTGTGCTGGAACAGGAACATTCAGGCATTTTCTCCAAAAGAAGCAATTAGCACTTTTTAAATAGCTATATTATGCAGTCAAAAAAATTTGCTGTGCTTACTGTGGTTGGGAACGTATTAGGTTTATTCACTATAATAAAATGGATTTTGTTTAAGACAGGGAACAGATAAAAGACTCGAAAAACAAACTTCTGTTGAAAGTTAGTGAATTTATAAATCCTAGTGAAGAAGGACCCTAGATTGGTTAAGATGGACAGCAGATATTAGTGAGTTTGCTACAGAAATTTCCATAGTTTTTTAAAGTTTTCATAGTTCTTGCCCCAGCATCCTCAGAGTTGAAATGTTTCCAGAAGCACTATTTCAGTATGTTGCACCCATCTTCGTTTCACCGGTAGCGGACATGTGGTACATATAGATGCGCTTCCTACTATAACTATAGGTGGTCAATAGAGCTGTTAGGACTCCCAGAAAGCACAAGGAAGTTTCCCCATGAGACTAAGGTCAAGGAGGAGATATGAATGGTTAAGGCAAAATGCAGATATTAAATGTGGCCTGACATATGGTTGAAGTTAATCAGAACAGACGTGAAAATTCAGCACGGTGTTTCACTTCTCCATCACTGAAGGTCTCGCCTGGAGGAGGGCCAAAGCAGCAGAGCCCTGTACTTACTCTTCTAGTCAAACAAGCCTGATGAATAGACACATGGCAAGCTGATCTCCCAGCAGCTTCTTCTTCAAAGCACGTCGAGTCGGACAGAGCAGGGAGGGCCCCCGAGCATCTCTGCTACTCTTGCATCGGGCTCTGCCGAGCTGCATGGTCCTCTGGACTCAGCCTTCACCCACCCCTGGCAGTCGGGTTTCCTCAGAAATAGTGGGATCCACTCTGTTCTTCTGCTGGCTTCCCACCTACACCATAAACCCCAACACCATGAACACACCCCTGTAGATGCTCCTTACCTGCCCTCTCTTCTCCTCGCTGTCTTCCCTACTGGTGTCCTGCTTTATCTTTGCTCACAATCAATTTCTTTTCCAGTAATGTCTCTCTCCCCCAATTTTTTCTAAAGTAGGGTTGTTTTCCATTGAAAACTCTGTAGCAGAGACAAATGAAGATGCAAAAGCACCAAAGTACCTTACGCCATGCCTCTCTGATCTGTTTGCTGTATCCACATACTTTTTAACTTCTTCTGCTCTTCCTCTGTCTGTTTTTGAAGGCAAGGAGTAGTTTCAGGGTTGGTTCTTTTTCCTGTAAATGTCCTCAGGCAGAAACTTATTCTGCATGTCTGGAAAGTGCCCATCTCACCAGGCTCCCAGTTTTGAATGGACCATTGGAATATCCTCACAACACGGATAATAATAGGCAACCCCATCATCTGGTCATCRTAAGTAAATTAACCTTGGCTTTCTAAAGCCTAAAGCTCCAACCTGCAATTAGAGTTAAGTGGCTAGGCCACTTCAGCACACCACATCTGCAATGCAGATGGGATTTGGTAGATTATAACCGTCAGCAGCATACAAAGACCAGGGTACTTATAAACTGCGCACTTAGCAATGATTTTGATTCAACCTTATTAATAATAGCAGCAGCAGGAAATCAAAATCATAGCAATGTCGATTGGAAGGGACCCGTGGGGCTCATCCAGTCCAGCATCCTGATGGTGCGCGGCTATTGCCAGCACCGGCCCAGGTCAGCTGGGGCTTTGCTCAGCCAAGTCTTGACAACCTTCAGGGATGGAGACTTCACAGTCTCTGGGAAAGCCCCCCCTCTGGGGGTCTATTCAACAAGTTTCTTTTAAATGTTTGGCGGATACTGGGAAAATTCAAGTGCAGGTTGGCTGTAGCCTGGGACTTGAGACTTCTCCTCTATTTTTGTTCCATTTTCTTGTATTTTGACCATGCCTAGTTAAAGTTTAAAAAATGTAAATAGCGAATAGAACAGATGCGCAGGGGAGAAATACAGTATTTTTTCCTTTTGTCTCAGAGTTGTTGAGAAAGCATTGGAAGAAGATTTTGAAATAGGCACACCATATATATACCGCTGTACAAGAAAGCATGCCCGCTCTCTTGTGCTGTCACATAATAGAGTTAAAAAGAAATAAGTCTTATTTCCATACTGAGTCATTGCTTGCACTTTGTTTAGCGACTGTTGAATCGAATTTCGTTTCAGCTGGTTGTGAAGCAGGGGCAGGTGCAGAATATCATCTTTTTGTTTTCGCGGCAGATGCGAGCAGGGGAGAGAGCAATGTGTTTCTTGTCCATAAAGCAGCAACAGAATAATGTTAAATTAAGACTAAAACATTTCTGATGAATAAAGGCAGAAGCACAAAGTTTCCTGGAAGAAAGTATGTTCCACAAGAAACTGAAGTTTTCAAACTTGCAAAATATGGATTTGTTATAAAACCAGACATTTATAATTTATTTTAATGTTTTTGTGACTTATGTGGCAACTGACAACAGAGTCAGTAGGGAAAGGACAGGTTTTCTTCCACTGCCATTTACGCCCCTTTATCAATTGACTTGGGCAGCTGAATGCAACCATGAGAGCAGGGAAGGCTTTGAAGAAATTCAAGCTACGTGTGCTATTTTCTCAGAGGTGAAATGGACACAGACACAGCCTCGTATTTTGAGCTCTCCTCTGCTCTGCAGATCCGGTCCTGCAGCCGAGCAGAGGGCAGACGGGGCAAGCGTGGTCAGCTGGGACATGCAAATTCCCATTTCTGGGATGCTAGCCTGGTTGCAGCAGCCATACCTCCCCTCCCGGGCTGGAGGAGCAGAAGGTGGATGCTGATGCCGCTCCGCTCCCGGCACAGCCGCCCACGGTGACTTCCACAAAGTCGCTCAGCCTGGCACATCTTTGTGCCAGGACGCGCAGCCTGGATGTCAAAAGCTTTTTATAATTAATGGGTGTGCAACAACGATGAGCAATCCGTGTCCTCCCCAGTCTCCGTTCAGGCAGGAACCAGAAGAGCTGGTGGGACCTCTTCTTGCATCCACCAGCAAAGCTGTGGGTTCCCAGGTACGTGGGAGGTATTATACAAACCTATGGACCTCGGTGCTAGCACCGTGCCCAGCACACAGCTGGGTGGTACCCTTGGACCCGACACGTTGGGCCATGGCTATCATAGACATTTCTCACCATACCCCCCATTTCCAGACACCAGCATCATAAAGGAGTTGGGCAGGTGCTAGTTTTCTCTTTCCACAAACATTTTTAAGGTCTTGAAATGTCCCTGACCCATATCAGAAAGTTAAAAAAAATCAGTTTTTTTCAAGTGTTTTCATCGTAATCTGTTTTTTCACAGGTATGTTAATGCTAAATGTGTTTTTGGTTGGTTTGGGGGTGGKTTTTTTTTTTTTAAATGGATACTTGTCATTTAGAAAAGGCTAAAATAAAAGTTTTCAGCAATTTTAAATACTGTCTGGAGAAAAACAATGTAATGAATAAAATTAACCATGAAAGATTTGATTAACCGATAAAGAATTTTTTGAAAAATTCCTGAGCAAATCTAACATTGGCAAAGCTGGAAGATACTTTTCACTCTTGTGCACTAAAGCATCCTTCTGGGGTTGGGGGCAGCCAGTTTTGGGGCCGGTGGATGTACAAGCACAGGCTTCAGCGTGAAGGAAAACCTGAGTGGTGGTTTCTGGCAGGCTCCATCCCGGGGTTCACATCCTGCCTCAATTTATCTGAGCAGGGATAAACCGTGAGCTGTAATTTCGCTCCAGTTCGACCACTTCATTGCTTTTTCAGCCAGCAACATACAGTGTCCCAAAATTACTCTCCTGTAACAACACATGCAGCCACTTAGCCGCTTGGCAACACCGAGGATGCTGATGAGAATCCTCCAGCCCATCTGCCGCGTGGGTACCAAGGACTAATGTCTCCACCGGTGATGACACAAGGTATTATTTATGTGTAGATTCACACGTGCTCTTCCTGGAACAGCCATGGCAGATGGACCGCTCCGGAAAGCTACAAAACCCTCACTTAGACACCTCCTGAGCTGAAGGATGGGGAGTGACTGTTTGGGCAAGGGATGCTGGAAGAGATGAAGGCTGGAGCCATGCCTCCTCCTGGCTCAGCGTGGCTGCGGGGAGGTCCGCAGCCCCGTGCCGGTGGACAGTCCCATGCCCTGCCCTGCAGATGGCAAGGAAAACCTGGCCAAAAATAGGGGCAGGTCTGAAGATGCATTTTGGAGGAGAAGAAGTGCCAGGGAAGAGGAAGGAACTGGGGGCAACGTGGATGGTTTGCAGGGAGGCTGCATGCTCTGGCATGCAGGGTACAAGAGAACGACGGGGCTGAAGTCCTGGCTCATGAATTCAGCCTGCACTGTCACCGTGCAGAGCTGCCACACCGACCAGACAGTGTCGGGGCCAGCCTCGGTCAGCTTCTACAGCAGCTGGTGGTTAATTGGAGAAGGACCCACGGATTATCTTCACCCAGCATGTTTTAAAACAGTGGCTGCGACTGCAACCACTTTTGCTTTTTTTGCATGCACCTTTGCTAATTGTCTGAGTGGTTTCATCTAGAGTAAGGCAGGAAATAGTTGGAAATTGTTGTGATATCCTGAAAATATAGGTGAAATGTCAATCTCGGCATTTTGTGCACTAAAAATCTTCATTCATTTCCAAACTCCGGTTTCTCTGCACCATCCAAGAGGGCCCGTGGTCGCACAGAGAGGGGCTTTCTGCCATCGCCTTGCACCCTTGCGCTCTTGCATGCTCGGACGAGTGCAGCTGGAGCCAGCCACCGATGACACCTTTCCTCACTCAACAGCAGCGACAACCTCTTGGGGACAAACCAAGAGGAAACCGAGAATGCCCCCCCTCTGCCAATTAAAACCCAAACCGAAGCGATTTCAGTGTATAATTAACCTGTGAGCGAAGGCACCAAAGGCAAAACCCCGTCTCTGTCTGCTGATGGCCACGTTTCAGTGCGCAGATGAAAGCTGAGCCTCCCACTCAACTTCACCCCAAATTGGCTTATTTCCACCAGCCTTCAGTGTAATTAAAGTATTTTATGCATAGTAATGGTTGCACTAATTAAATGTTGCTGTTTATTATTAAATAATGAAACTCATTAGCATATGCTGTGCAGCTGAGATGCTTGCGGCTGAGTGCCGGTGCCTGGCTGTGCCGGACTCTACCCAGGTAACCTGTGAATTCACTGCTCCAAAACTGGATGATCCCCATTTTTTCCAGTTTGTGCTGAGGCATTTATAAAAAAGCATTTTTACTTGTTTGGCCAAAAGTATTTTAAATTAGGAACATTTTAATAGACTGTGCAGCGAAACATCCATGTGCATGCTGTTTGGGGTCACTTTTGATCCCTTTATAGTGTTCCATAGGCACTGGAAAAATCTGATATCTAGCACATTCCCAAGGGGAACATTTTTGCATTTGTACAAAGCTAAATTGATTGCAAGCATGCAGCCAGTATTATGACAAATTTAAGCCTGTTATTTGGCTGGTACATCATATAACAATGTTTTTATGAAAGCTGTGTAGTCGCTACACGATAATTTTCAAATTTCCTGAGCTAAGCTGAGCAGYGGTGTATTAAAGATTCATATATGTTGAAATATTCACCATATAAAATCTTAACACACACCCAACACTTATTTAAAACATTCCAGCCATTGGGTCAAAATAGAAGCTGGGAGAATAACACAAGGCAGTGCTGAAAATCCAACTTGTTTTTACCACTCTGTTGCACATAGCCCTGGTGAATCAGAAAGTCCTGTTTACTCCTCATTTCGTGTAATTTATTATCAGAGGGACCAGCTGGGACCACTGTGGCTAAAGGATTGTCAGCATTCCCATTACCAGCACTTTATAGCTCAGCCATAAACATTTACTGAGAATTGTGATGGTCCAAGTCTTTGCTTAGGAAGAATTTTTTCCCCAAAAAACTTCATTTTGAAGTGATTTAGGAACCATTAAGTTTTAGGAAGGCAAAAGGAAAATAAAAAGGTTGATTTTGCTGATGGTAGATGCTTTTTTACACCCTTCGGAAGCAGGGTCGCTGGCAACAGTGGACGCTATGGGCTGGTCCTTCTAATTTCTTGCTTGCGACCGCCTTGCATGAGCAAACGCAAACCTCAGCGTCGGGGATGTCCTCGCAGCATGTGCTTTATCGGGGAACATTTAATAGCAGAAACTGTGGGGGCAGCCAAACATGGCTCCTGGGTGGGTGGCACGACCTCGGCACGGGATGGTAGGAGTGAAACCGCCCAGGCACCTCCCAGCTAAACACACGTTCTTTGGAAAATAGGTTTATATCAGGAAAAAATGGGGGAAAAATGGGTCTTTTGCAGAAAGTTTGCAGAGAGCCTAAGGAAAACCCACCGGTGCCAGGGCGATGGTTTCTGGACAGCCTGGGCACTAGGGGTTGTGCTTCTGCTTCTGCAGAAGGGCAGGGATTGAGCTGGGATTTACTCCATGCGCAATGTTTCCCCTTATGTTAACGCTGGAAACAAGCCATGATATAGTGCCTTGAAACTGCAATGAAAGAGGGAAAAAAGAATGATGAAAACTGGAGCAAATGTCCTTTTTCTGAAATCCGTCACTGAATACAATAGAATAATTTTATTCGTAAAATGGCAAATAATTTCCATGCTGGAAAGCATTTTGCTCAGACTTTGCTAGCAAGGATACAATGCATACAATTCATACCATAGCCAAAGAAAACACGAGCTTGAAAGAAAAGAGAGTTTCAGAGACTCAGCGCGAGCATGCTGAACACTTCTTTAATTCAACATACAGCCTCAGAGCACTGAAACGGATCATTGCAACACATTATGCCATGCCCTGAATCAATAGGTTAAAGCTTTCTCATTCACTTCGTACTAGCAGGTCAAATGAAGCTTATTTTTTCCTTCAAAACCACCTTTCATCTTCCTTTTGTGGTATCACAGAGGAAGGAGCTCCCTGCAACCTGTTATATTTGAAATTATTTCCTATTTGATAGAGTACTATCAAATTCCTACTATTTCCACGCCTATCAAATGTCATATTCAATGTTGAACAACACATTCAGTGTTCATCTCCTCTGCTCTGCTTTGAGCACCCGGGAGGAGAAGAGGTTTGATCCTGCTCTCCTATTCACTTCCCGCGAGCGGAGCCCATCGCAGCCCATTAGATGAGATTAGGGGCCGACTGAAAGCGCACAAATGATTCCTCTTGCTACTAATGGCTTTGATATTAGTAGAAAATAATTTTGTTCATCCCTTGCCAAGCAATCCAGGTCCTGGGGTCACCCATGTCGGGCAAACATTCGGGAAGTCCCTTACACTACGCTGGCATTAGCCGATGGACAAACGCCAGGGTGCCCAGGCAAAGCCCATCTTCTAGCACTGCCTGAGACCTCGCCAAGAAAACAAAAATAAAAATGAGTGTTAAGCCTGACAGGGCAGGAGAAAAGGTGTTAACTGAGCCAGGCAGCAGCACGGGCTGCCAGGAGGGATGCAGGGCTGCAGCGCATCCGGGGATGCACATCGCAGGCTGCGGCACATCCAGGAGAGCTCAAATGGCACACGGGACTGAAGGAAATCAGTGGCATGGCTTCCACGCCAACAAAAGGGCTCAAACCCTCCCCGGAGGAAGCACAGACACCGCCGATGCTTCCAATCACTTCACCGGGGAGAAGGTGAAGGATTACCTGCTAGGTGGGTAATCCATCTGCGTATCTCCAGTTGTGGATTATAATGCATTATGGACTATGTATATAGTATATAGACTATGTATATAATATTATGGACTATGTATATAATATATGGACTATGTATATAATATTATGGACTATGTATATAATATATTGTCATCGAAGTATCTCCTGCCCAGCGTTGCTCATAGCCGCAGTGTCCCACCTGAAATTTATAATTCTGAGCAGATCTTTGGGAAGACTGGGAAGGGGAGTTGTGCTGCAAAATTGAATTGATTTCTTATTTAAAATAGAGTTTCCTGGGGCTTTGCTTCCTCGCTAACTACATGTGAGTGTGCTGTACCACCGAAGTGTGTGGGGTTTTTTCTTCCTTTAAATAAAAAACTAATGAAAATAAGAATCTATAAAGTTAGAGGATTGTAATGACTCCGTTGTCTCTGGAGAGAGGCAGTTAGCTCTGTCTGAAGCATTTTTATTACCTATAGCTGCAAAACACTTCTATGCTTGCATAAATGGCTACATTTTAGTTTGGTAGCATATGGTGGAGTATTGCAATTATTTGAAAGATAGGTTGATATTTTCATGTACAATTCAAAATGCAGAAACACACGTCAAAACTGAAAAAGACTCTTTTTGCTTACATAGCATAGAAGCAGCCTCCATCTCCAACACTGTAACAGTCATGCAGGAGCTGATCTCTTACCTTAATGTGTTTTTCTCAAGACTTAGCAAAAAATGAATTTTTAAAAGATTTTCCTTTATCATCACAGTCCTGCGTCCTGGTAAAACCTAAGCTACGTGCTCTGAGCCGTTAGGCTTTGGGAGTTGATGATGCACCAAGATATAACAAACATCTGAATATAAAAAAGAAATATCAGTTAGACAAAATACAAGAGTCGGGATTACTTTTGCTAGTATTGTCACGGATATCCAGAGGGCTCAGGGAATTAGGGAGTTTTCACAGAAAAGTTTGGGAAAGGTTTGCTGAAGAGTTATTGTGCTGGCAACCTCCTTTGCTTCAGTACTGCTTTACTATTTTACAGCACACAATGAATATATATGAATGCATTATTTTCACCACTATTTCCCCAGGAGCTGACAAGAAACTTAATTTTTTTTTTTTTTATTTTAGCTCACAAGAAATATGTTGCTTTCAGCAGCCAAGGCTGTACATGCTGATGCAAAAAGCAAGCTCTGCATTCAGATACTGGGCTGTCACTCGGGTCTGGTTCTGCACCACGTGCCTGGTCGGTCTTGATCCTTCTTCATTACTGAATAACAAAATTAAAAAGTATTGTTTTGTAGCAACACCTCAAAAATTGGCAATGGGAGTCTTAAATTCTGCAGCGGGACTTTATTGCCTGGTTTTAATCTACCTGCAATCCCCAGGTTTCAAATGCATGTGGAGATCCATGCATCCATCCTGGTCCTGGAGACAGGCGGTGTACATCCGACCTGCCGACATCCTGCTGATGTCTACTCCGTTTATCACCATCAGCAAGGATGCTTCTCTGCCTGTCGAGTTTCTTGACACATAATTGGATCGAAAGCGGGTATTAAAGGGGATATCTCCGGATGGTGAAACCATGGCCCTGGGTGGCTTGGGAGAAGCAATGAGGACACTGTTAATTGGGGGAATTCCCAATTAGAGGATCTCAGGGTCAGCAAAGCTGCGTGGCAAAGAGGAAAGAGAGGGAAAAAGTTGAAACTGCAGAGCAGACACTCGGCAATAATGCTCTGAAGTAATTCTTACCCTGACAGCAGTCAGGGATGCCGTGCTGAAGAAATAGCAGTAGATGGAACCAATTTTTCCATAAGGATTACGGGTAGGGACAGGACGGTCTAGTGATATAACAGCATTAATTGGATCATCTTTCAGAGGCAGGGAAAATTGTGTAGACAGAAAAAAAGATGCGGCTTATAAAGGTGGTTTATAAATAATTACCATTTACATGCTTTAAATAGTCTTGTCCCAGAAGAACGAGGCACGAGGCTGCAGCCTCAGCCCTCCACTGCTGCTCACTGCGATGCTGCAAGAGCATCAGTACTGCAATGGGCTCCACAGCTGAAATGGAGAGAGAAGTGCCACTACTGATAGTTAAACAAAAAGTTACTGTCAATACCCATGTCTGGAAATACTTGGGAAAGTCTCGGGGCAGGCTGGCTGCTCCCGCACACAGAGCTCATTTCGTGTCCGGCCAGGCTGGGATTTTTCCTGCTCCATCCCATCCGTCATTATTTTATCACTGTAAACTTAAAAGGAGTTAGATTACTTCTGAAGTGATCCCCAATTAATTACCTCTGCTGAACATTGTACAAAGGACCAAGTTTTTATCTCGTTCTCTGCCCATGTGACTGATGCGCTGGTAATGGAAATCTTTGCCTACAGGCAGTGTATTTCAGTAATGATGGCAGCCGAGTCTTCTGCTGCCCATAAAACTCAGAGAAACTCTGAGATATTGCTTGCGTTTTCCCATATTCTTTTTTTTTATAGATGTCTGCATTCAATCAATCATAGCAAATGTCTTCTCTAAGTTCCTTGTATATTTTTTAAAGGTCCGAATGGTGAAACTCCTTAAGGAAGCAATGGGAACATGACTGTAAACTGGCAATTCGTGGGAAGCAACACTCACTTATGGTTTTTTAATAATTTCTATGAAACATTAAGAGTCATGTTGCTGAAACCTGCTTATTTGTCTTGCCCTGAGAGCTCATCAGAAGCACTTATATTGCTAAATTGACCAGCAAGCCACATTTATTGGAGTAATTTAAAATGAAAAATATCAAGTGACTTATAAAATGCAGATGCTCGGGCAGAGGCTTTTACATTTGTTAGATTTTCATCTTCCTGCCACTGAAATCATGGTTAAAACCAACAACTTCAATGGCAGCAAATTGTATCCCTGCAGCTTATAAGCTTATAGCAGTCAGAGGCCTGAAATATTTGTGGTATTCCGAGGGACAAAAATAGGACTCGGTCACCACCAAGCCACCACCAAGAAGGAAGGGTCGAGGAGCAGCCCTGGTCCTCCACGCGTCTCTCTGAGGGTCTCGTCCTCCAACCAACAGGACTTTTTCCACCAAGTGAAAGGAAATAAAATCACCTCTAAGATGGAGAAACTTGTCTCTCCCCTGCTTTTCTGAGTCTGCTAATGAGAAAGCTAATTATTCCCAATATTGGGGTACCAAGAGAGCGGACCAAGGTGGGCAGCTTCAGGGCTGGGCGTTTCAGGAGGCATCCGAGTGAACTCAGAACAAAACCAACTTGTATGTCTGGTCCTGGCTTGCGGTTGTTCCCTCGAGTCTGTTTCATGCCATGGGTGGGGGAATAAATAGTTAGAGAAACCGAAACAGGTTCACAAGTCCTATTATTTATTTTTTTTGGCCTCTTAACCTCCTGTGATTCAATGAAGCCCTTGTAAAACAGGGGTACTGCCACCAGCTTAGGAGGGTTGTGAGGCTTGATTAAAGGTCTTTGAAAAGCTCGGATAAAAGGCGTTGAAGAGCAAACCACTAATGAAAGCAGATTATTTAAGGATTACTGAACACATCCTGGTCTGGAAGATCAGCTGAAACTTGAGACCCCCATGGAAGAAAAGGAGGGTTTGGGAGCTGTTGGAAATCAGTGCTGGAGACAAACCCGCTGCGCCCTGGTCTTCACCTGGGGCTTAAGCTGGGAGGAAGATGGCAAAAATTCACACCACCAAAATCAGTTGTGGTCTCTCACTTGTGGCCTCTGCAGTCTGGACCAGACCTTAAATACTCCATTATGGTAATTCTCATAAAAATGAGTCTACGTTGCCTATATTGGGATGTCCTTTTGAAGAGTGGAGATAACAGCCTTTGAGCCGTAGAAAAATATATGCTGGGGTTAATGACTTCTAAATGTCAAAGGGGGGGTTGTGTTTGTGGATGCTGCACACCAGCTAGCTTGAAACATAAAGTCTGGCCTAAATTGGCATGTATTCAATTAAACTTTCCTTAATGCAATCAGCAAGAGGTGGAAAATAACATAGACCTGATGAAAAACGTTCACCATGGCTACAGGACTAGCTCTGAAATGCCCCCCTGCGCTAATGAGTCATTAGCATGTGAGTTACTCTTTCATAGAAGCAGCTCTCCGCACTTGTTTTTGCGATGTGGCTCCAAAGAGGACTCACGAAGCTGTCTCCCTGGCTGGCATTGCCACCGAATACCGGAGAAAGGTGAAAGATTTCACCTTTAGCAGGGAGGCAAAGACTTTCCTCTGAGAGCCGGAGCTGCTGTGTGCTACAACAAACCTTCTAAGGACTTTTGAAAGTTAGAGTCTGTGAAATAATGTTTCCTTGAATATAAGCCCCATCATTAACTTTACAGGAGTCCTTTCCTTTTAGTGGAAAGAAGGAATATATCTCATTGCAAAGCAACTTCTTTCAAAAGCTTCTCTCCATCCCTGTTCAAAGACCATCAAACAAGGAGCTCAGGTGACACACATGACTTTGCCACTGATAAAGCCAAAGATGGCTAAAAAAATAAAAATAAAAAAACGACCTTTGGGTCAGGAAAGAGAAAAAAACCCCCAACAAACCAAAGCAAGACAAAAAGCCAAACGACGAAAACCATTCTGTGTTGGCATTTGCAGAAGTCTGTGCAGAGACAATTAATAACATTTGATCCTGGCTTTGTGTCAGGATGAAGTGGGTTTGGTGAAAGATGAGGAGGGATGTGACCACTTGAAACCAGCATCTGGAACTGGTGCTTGGCTGAAACGGGCTGCAGTGCTGGGCTGAAATGAAGCGTCAACCTGCCTTGCAGAGGTCTGTGCAGACAAGGCGGAGAAACCATAGCAGCAAAGAGGAGTTTGAACATTAGTTTTGGTTGCCGTTTCCACTCTGAAATCTGCACTTGGAAGCGTGAAGAGAGTTCTGAACAAATGGAAATTATATTTGATAACAAGGAATATAGATTAATAGTGTCTTATTGTAGTGCTTTCTTTCACTTAAATATTACTGGCTTATCGAAAGAAATGTAGCTGTAGAAAAAATACCCGAGTACTAGAAGGCTGTCAGTTGAGGCATGTAGTGATTTTTATCAATTGATGGATCAAAGCCGTTTTCTCTGAAGAACAAGCTATTCTCGCCCCGTTGGGGACATGCCCAGAGGATTGGCTGCTTTTCAACGACAGAAGAGCGTGTTCGGGTTTGCTCTTTCCTCCTGCCTCAGCAGGGCTGGGCAGCCTCAGCCCTTCCCGGTACTCGGTTATCCTCCTTGCTCATAAATAATTGAGTCATACGGAACAGTCAGAATTTACACACATATTCTTATAGATGCAGGTATTCTCCACTGGAAAAAACGGTTTAATTGCACTTCCATTTTATTATTTGATCTCTTTACTGTTTACAGTGTAAACAAGGAAGATTGGGATTTAGGAACAGACTCCCGAAAATCTCAGTTAAAAAGCTGTTACTTTAAGAACAATGTTTGTGAATTAAGATCTCCAGAAATATGGTTATTTTGCTCAGCTGCTATAAATACTGTATGAAAATGTCTACTCTGTCAAAGAGAATATGAATTTGCTGAGTGTTGAACAGAGCTGCAGAAATGTATATTAAAGATTCACAAACCAGACCGTAGGCTTCATTCAAGAGAGTCTTTCTCATGATTTTTTCAGTTAATGGTATGCTTCGTGGACATGAGACTATTTGTATGTTCCTTTGACTAAAAAGCTGGTGTAAAGCATAGCTTGATGGTGTGATTCAAACAGATACGACTTTCAAAGCCGGCAATTAGGAACTCGGGATTTTGGCAAAGGCGTCACATCCCCACTACTGAAATATTCAAGGCTTTACGCTCGCACTGGGGTTTGTCTCGCTTGCTGAGGAGTAAACACTGGATGTAAGCTCTGCAGCTCACCCCAGATGCCTTGCGACGGGGCCAGGCACAGCTTGTGGGTCAGCAGCACCGGGCACCCAGCCGCAGATGGGGACATCTTTTTTCCACTTCTCCCTCATTAAATACAAGATTAAGTAGTCTAGAAACGGAAACTGAAACAATCAGTGCTTCGGGAAGGGTGGCCTGGAGATTATTGCATTCTTTTCACGCCCCGTTGCTTGTGTGGGTGCATGGGATCGCTCGGCCCCACGCCGCTATGGGGTGGGCACCTTCGCCGCCGGTGTGGCTGAAGCCAGGGCTCGTGCTTATCTGCTACGCTGCTGTTTTAAACGGTACATGAGATTTTGAGCTGTATTCTGGCTTTCTTGGGTATTTCAAAGGGGCTTATTTTTACAGTAGCTAAGTACAGCGAGTCCTAAACGCGTGCATGTTGTGTGTAACACAATGCATCCATATTCTAATTAAATCCTGGATGCTATTTGTTTATTGAAGACTAAGCTATAGCTATTTCTGATTTTAACTTGCCTAACTTTTTGCCCTAACAAAACATGATTTATTTGAATGGATCCTACAATCAATTACTCAGGGCAGTGTATCTCTCTGCAGTCATTCGGACTGTTCTGTGCCTTACTGTGCTTACATTTTTTTTAAGGAAAATGAAATCTTCCACTTGTATTAGCATAATTTCTTGTGAAAGTGACTGTGCTAAAGTCATTGACTAATGCAGTTTGCAAACCAGAATATTTTTCAGGGAGATTACTTCCTTCTGGGGAGATATGCAAATACAGTCTTCTTTCTATTCAAATATCTTAGGAATTATCAGTGGGAAATTAGTTTGTGATTGTTCCTGAATCATTATACAAGCCACTTGTACACTGACTGCATATTAAGACTAGTTATTCATAACAATGTCGACTCAACAAAGGTCAGATAATATAAATAGTACTACTGGATTCACGCAAACATAATTCATTAAGGATTAACATCTGTCTAGTAGTAGGAAAACACTAAAGTAGCTACTTTGCCTTCACTAATTTCTTTAAGACAAACATCCATTAGAGTTTTGTGACATTTTATGTATTGTCTGTGTAATACAGATCCGAGTATCAAGTATTGGCTGGGATGTTTTAAGGTCAAGCCCTGGGCTTTTATGGAGCACCAGGGGTTGAAAGGTGATGAAGCACAAGCCCTCAGCTCTCTGGCACCGCTAAAATTGGCAGCCTGTGGTGATCCAGGGTCCAGAAAAGGAAGGTGCCCTCTTCGTAGAGTGTCTCTGGCCTGACCATCATTTCAGCAGGCGCTTTTAAAGTATTCCAGAAAGCACAGGATAATCGAAAGCCAAACCTGGCAGCCCAGAAACAAGGCAAGCTCCCAAAGAGCGCAGAACTGGACCATGAGTAAAATAGCTGAGCTGAAGTGATGGCTCTTCCAAGGATGCTCCTGCACTAACACAGAGATCCGAGAGCTGGAGAGGCTTTTGGATGAGAGGAAAAGGTGCTTTTTGAAGAATTGTAGTACACAGCTGGTTGAATAGTGGTATCTGATGACAAGATGACACAGTTAAAATAAGATAAAACATGCCAATAGGAAAGTATTCTCAATGCGTTCCACACTACACAGCTAAATAAAGTAAAACGTGACAATTTAAAGGTATTTTCAATGATTGCCATACTATATACTTTGCCATGTGGCCAATGTCAGCCCTGTAGCAAGCGTGAGCCAGGGAGACTTTGGTCCATCTCCCCTCGCTTCGTACAGCCCACGGAGGGTTTCCCCGTGCAGCAGCACTCCTGCTTTCCCATTTCACCATGCAAGACCTGCTCGTGCCTGGAAGTTTCCATCTGAGTAGCAAGAAAAAGCAGGTTTATTGTTGACTTGACAACAAGCCATTAAAATTCAGCTGGAGATGTATCCTGCTTAGGTAAGATGCTTTGGTGGCAGCTCACCCCCTTGGGTGCGTGTCTTGTAGGATGGACGCCCTCAGGTACAACTGAAGAATAAGATCTTTATTATTACAGACAGGGTAAAAGAAGAAGAGGTAAAGAGGGAGAGAGAGGTAGTCATTATAGGCTGAGCAGAGGAGAAAGAAATATTATTAGTGGCTCGAATGACCTGTCTGCCCAGGGCATTGGAAGTCCACCAAAATAAACAATTGGCCAAGGAGATGTGAGTAAATAGATAACGTAAAATCTGTGTTCTTTCAGTTTCCTTGTATTTAATGAATGTAGTGACTGGACTTCACAAACAGGTTGTTTTGGACATTGTGTTCAGCAAAAGACATCAGCTGAGCTGCTTTGAAAAAAACAGGTTGCAAAGCGTGACCTGCTTCAAGACCGCGAAAGCACTTCTCCTTCCGTGCAGACCAGCAGGACATGTGGTTTTAATAAGAAATTTTACAGGACAACAGAAAGTTCTTCTTTTAAATGCATTGTTACAGTGGTAAAACGGAGGAGTTGTGAAAAGCCACACTCTGGTTAAAACCATCAAGAAACTGTGCCCATCTTATTGACATAAACTTATAATATTTGAGCTACTGGGGGAAAAGAGTTTCCGTTTCATAGTGAAGCTGTTGGAGCATTCAGGAAGGTCAACGGGACAATCTCCATCTGTTGTTCGGCACATACTAACATCCTGCTGAATCACAGATTTGCCGTGTGGGTGAGCGGAGCGGGTGGCTCCTTTGCCTGTTTGTGAACCAATACGGCCGCTGGCATTAGCCGAGAAGCCCCAAAGTGGAGGTGTCTCATCCTGCTCTGCATTATTGGGCTGCAGCTGGCAGAGCTGAGGTGGCCCTGGTGCAGGTGGCTGAAGGTGGCATGGGGACCGGAGCATCACCATCCCGGCTCTGCCGGGCACAGACCCGAGTACAACACCTTTAGCTGTCCGGAAAAGACTGCGCCGGAGGGAGACGGGTGGGTTAGGGAGGCACGCAGGGATGGAGGTGGAGGAAACACTTTTCTCAGTGACAGATGCCAACTCCTTTCCCAGTGTTTCGTATATGGTTAAGAAATTATCTCCATGCATTTGTCTAATTAACCTACAGGTATGTGAAAGTCATATTATTTTGACAGTGGAGAAGCCGTAAAATGTTATTACTGTAGCTGTAAAACTAAATATTAGACTGTTGTATCCCAGTTAGCACAAAGCCTCATCCTCTCAATGGCAGCCAAAAAAATGACCATCAAGCCCTGGACAGTGGAGCTGGCGGCAGCACTGCCCACGGGCTCCGCGCCAGGCGCTGCTGACTCAGCGCCGTGTCCTACACGCCGCACTGACGTTCCCGAGAGCTCCTACTCAAGTGCCGAGGAAGCTACCATTTAAGAGTTGGCTTTGTCTCCCTGGACGGTTTCCAGCCTGCATCTACTATCCACTGACACAGCTCAGGAGTACCAGGGCTTTCAGGAGGTGCCGAAACGCTGCGTCCTTGTAAAGGCAGCACACGCTCCCTTCGAAGCAATTCTAGTCCCCTTTTATCATTTCTTTCATTCAGCAGAGCAAAACTTGGGCCAGTCTCTGGCAGATCAGCAAATCCACCTTCCTGCACGTATTCCCATTGGCAAAACTGGTTAGACGTCTTGAAATCTTTTTGGAGCTGCTCAGGATACAGAACAGCCGAGGGATGGCTTAGGCAGGAGGGAGGGTGCGTATCTGATGTGACCGTTTCAGTAACGAAGCCATGCTAAATTGCCACAGGTTCATCAGTGCTGTGCTTGGAGAATAAGGGAAGTTTGCAGATCATTCACAACGCAATATGGAAACGTATGAGTAATCAATTAATTGGTTAGGAGTAGTCTATCCAGTAATATATGGACCACACTATGGAGCCTTACTCCTGCTGATACAACATTTGGTCACAGGAGTGAACGACCGCCCGTGTAGGGAGGTCAGTCTGTGCAAGAGAACAGCACGAAGGAGCCACAGCTCAGGTTTGGCCGGTGCAGCACCACTCAAACCAGTTTGGCTCCAGAACCGCTCAAACCATGGGAAGTTTTTAGTCCGGTCCCATGATTAGGCTTCTTACCTTTTTTGTTTTAGTCTACAAAATAATGAGAATCCTGAATCTCTGATCATCATGGTTAAGCAAAAAATTCCAAGTCTGTTTTAGAAAAGATTTCCCTTTTTTTTTTAACATTTCTCTCTTCTCAGGCGTAGCAAAACCCCACTGGAAAGCATGCTTCATTGCTTGGCCAGCCCGTTCTCCAAGATGGGGAGCCAGGCTGGTGTCCAGCATCCCGCTCTGGTCACCATGACAACAGGATTGCACAGGACAGCGAAAGAAAAATCCTTCAGAAACCTCTGGAGCTCAAGAGGAATCTAAATAATTATCACCCTGGACTTCTTCCGTCTCCAGGGACAACTGCGAAGGACCACAGTGATGCATGCTCTGATGTCAGCTCAGAGCCCCAGCGAACCCACCATAGGAATTCGCCGTCAGCGGCGTGGCTGCCGGCTTCTGGCCGCATCCCCGGTGCTATTGGTGTCACGCAGTGAATGACAATGAGCAGAGGAAAGGTTTGCTCCACATTAGGACCTGAAGTGCTAATGAATGTTAACAGCTCATAAAAGAGCCTGTGCTCCTGCATATTAATAACACACCCGAAGCAGCGAGGAGTGATTGTGCAATAGAAATAATAATTGCAATATTTAAGGGAAAATAAATAGATACGCTAATGTGAAAGTTCACTTCATTTGCATGGCATAATTTTGCTTTTTATCTTTGTACGCGATATGACTAAACACGGGACGACAGGGAAAACGCGGAGGTGCAGATGACCTGTCATTTGCAAGTATTGGCGTTCTGGATATTTGGCTGTTAGTATTTGAAATGGCTTTTCTTTGAAAGGTGGTACAAAGCAAACGTTGGCTGGGCACGCTATTTCCCCTGATGGCTCCAGATGTTCTTTACGCTCGGTCCTTCTCTTGTCGTTTGCGGAGTGCATCTGCCCAAATGCACGAGGAATGATTCATCGGGTGCTGCGAGGTGGCACGCAGGAGCCTTCTCTTCTGCACTGGTTTTTTTTGATCTAATTCTGACTTCAGATTTTAAGAGCGGAAGGCTTTTTAATTGGAACAGTGGTGACAAGTGGAAGGTCTTTCTGCAGTGGTTTTGAGCATCAATAACGATTCATTTATAAAACTTATTACGCAGGCTATTTGTATAACAAGTTCAGGCAATGTTTGGAGTCACTGCAGCTATTCCAGGTTAGAGCAGCTAAATTTCAGGGGTGTGATGCTACCTCCAGCAAGACGGACTCCTCCTGGCCTTACTGAGCCAGGACTGTGCTCTCAGCCCTAACACTTGGCTGTTTGAAGGGGCTGGTGGGCATCTTCACTACAGCGCTGGGCTTGGGAGATGAATTTGGGGTTCATTACAGCTTAGCTTYCTGCAAGGAGAAAGAAGCAAAGACCAGAACAATCAGGGGAGCAGACACCTTTAGGAGAACCCCAGAYCTGAGCAGAGAGCATTTCGGCCACAGGAGCTGACTTCTTGCCCAGCCTACGCTGAAGAATTTCAGCAGCTACTCCAGCATCAGCTGCATCATTTATTTTTTGAGCAAGCAAAAAAGCAAAGGTTGCTCTTTGCCCACTTCATGATGCTCAGCTGGGAAATCCCAAGGATGTGGAGCAGAAATAATTGGATATAAAATGACAAAGTGGCATTATTATATATCATAGAGTTTTTGCTGAATCAATACATGTCAGAAAGTATTTTGTAGCCCAGAGCTGTCAACGAAGAAAGTTCTCTGTGGCGTTCCTCTAAGTTTAGTGGATTTTTTCCCTTCCGCATAGACTGCGTCTCTCAAAGGAGCCCACACCTCCTGGAGCCGCAGCCACAGGAGCTCCAGACAAGAGCAGTATGTTATAGAGGAAGGCGATACAAGCCTTCCCTGCTCAAATTTACTCTTCTTAACCAGTGTGTGAAGTACTTGGCCAGCTTTTTTTCCCCACAGAAACTCAAGAGAAAAGCCTTAAAGTTTTTGGGTGAACCTGACGGATGAGCAGGTGTGTTCATCAGTGGTATTTTAAACCCACATTATTTGGATAATCTGGGAAAACACTGCTGTTTGTGCCCAGGTCCCCTCTCCCCAGTAAATTTCCACCCTGATTAACAAATGGCTTTACTTAAAATAGCATTCTTCCTCCGAGCTCCTCTCCGCACTGCCGTTTTGCATCTAAGCCCTCAATTAAGCAGGGCAGTGGAGCTGGTAGGTAAAGAGAGCCCCGCAGACCCGCTTGCGCACCCGCGACACACTCAGCACCATGGTCTCATCCTGCCGGGCACCAGGGCACCCTCCGAGAAATAACTAAAGGTGAATGTCCCCCACTTCCCCCCTTGGCTGAACGCTGCGTCAGAGCAGGAGAAGTTGCTTTAATTCTTGTTTGATGGACCAAGGCACAGCTCAAACAGCGCGGGCACACCCAGAATAAGCCAACAAACCGGCAGAGCAGGCGTTGGTGTTGCTGCACAGCTCTCCAAACATTTCCTCTCCTGCCTGTACTGTTCATGCCACCGAGACTCACCTACCTGCTCCTGAACAACCCTCACTTTACAACCCCGAGCAGAGCCAGCCCTATTTCACTACTCACAGCCTCCACAGAGGCTCCCCACGGTCAGGGGAGAGGGGTCTCGCCTCAGCGCATCTCATTACCAGCAGATAATGAAATGCAACAACCCTATCCGTGCCACAGAATGATTATAAGAAATAAACTTTCTTTAGTGCTAGGTATTACATCAAACATAACCTCAGCTCCTGCGAGCAAAGGTCCCTTGATCGGTGCAGGTGGGAGGGTGGGCAGGATGCCCAGCGCTGTAGCTGAGCACCCAGTGTGTTGTGCAACAGGTACAGGTGACAAATGACCTGACTGTTAATTAAGAGCTGATTATGTTCTGCAAGAAATTGCTACCAGGTGTTCTGGGTAAATAAAAGGAGAGGCTGGGCTGGTGCTTGCCTTCAGAGAGCTGGGGGGAGAGG
Organism: Phoebastria nigripes; assembly: GCA_035582835.1. Lineage (NCBI taxonomy): Eukaryota > Metazoa > Chordata > Aves > Procellariiformes > Diomedeidae > Phoebastria > Phoebastria nigripes. The sequence continues at coordinate 1,644,944 of JAYKAV010002109.1, read as the reverse complement.
AGAGAGGGCAGGAGGGGCAGCTGAGTGTAAGCTGAGTGTAGCTGTTAGGCAATGGGCTCTGTGGGTAGATCTTTGTCTTCAGTTTTAAGAAAATCAAATGTATTTCATCAGAGCTTGCTTGCTTGTGTCTTGGGTGCAGTGTTGTCTCCTGGCTGGTACTGCAGGCAGATGTCCTTTTCTTTTTCCTCTGGGATTCTCTTGTTTGAGCAGATCTAAACATCCTCTGCTGTTTCTGTCTTCCTGAAAAAAAAAAAAAAAAACCCCAAGAAATCAGGAAAAAGCTTTTATACCTTAAAAGAGCTGGCTATGCTTAATGCTTGCCTCTGGTTACCTGCCAGGCGTATCGCAGCCAGCCGGCCGGGGCTGTTTTGCACCCCAGGGCAGCAGCGGGAGCGTGGGAGGAAACCCTCTGCCCCAGCAMCGCACTCGCATCTGGGGTAGTAAAAATGCCTCTGTGCTCTAGGTGAGGTTTAAAATTGCATTTCTGCTCTAGATAAGCAGAAATAATCCTCCTCCACAGGATGCAAAGCCTAATCCTGCTCGAAGTCTTCTGAGTAGTCAGAGGCCCCAAAACCTGGGCAAGGAAACTTTTTTGGGGGGGCAGCAGCAGGAGAGCTAAACCATGGGGGCACAGGGGAAACAGCAAATATCCCCCAATGTGACAAAACAGCCCCCAAACTGTCCCTGGCTGGCAGAGGTGATRCCCAGGGCCGTCGCATCCCCCTTGGCAGTTCCTGTTTTCAGCACCATGATCCATGGGGCTGCCGCCTGCAGAGATGCAGCTGCTCTGGGCAGAAAAAAATTAACTATTTCTGGCAAAAATAGCCAGAATTTTGGAAACACACTGGTTGTTACAGACACTCGGTTGTGATTCATTAACAGACGGGCGGTTGTCTCTTTGTTTTCCTGCTTTGGCGATGGCAGAAGTGTGACAGATCTGAGCTCCGCTGGTGGGAASGGCACTCGGCGAGTGGAGTTTCTCACGGGCACCTGAAGTGGGTCTGAGTGACACCTACAAAAAAAAAAAAGGCGATGTGAGTACAAAGCAGTGTCTTTGTGCATACATGGCACCATGTCTCCGCACATTTAATTTTAAAAACCTTATTTTTCTTTTATATTTATATTATCAGGAAAAAAAGACAACTGGCTGGACTTTTAATAATACCCCAGGGCAAACTCCCTTCAATACAGGCAATTCCCGTGCTCTCTGCCTTGTGCAAGCCGTGAGCCGCACGTACGGATGTGAGGCTTTCGGGCAGCGTTCCCCGGGGAGCGGGGGCATTGGGGCAGCCGCGGTGCCAGCTCCTGCAGCCCCCCCGGGGACGGCCGCTCGCACCCGCACCCTGCCTGCCCGGCAGCAGCTCGTGGGAGTTTTGCTCCTGCCTGCAGCCAGAGCAGCAGCTGTGACTTGGCGAGAAAGCACGCAGGTCTGCTACTTTCCATCGAGTTTCATAAATTGCGTTATTTATTGCGACAGCTCTGGTTCACTATTACTCCCCTGTAATGAAAGTCCACTGTATTCATTTTATTTCCCCCTCAGCATAAATAACTATTTATATGGTGAGTGTAGGACTTTCTCTTTTTAAATGTTGTGTGTTACCCCAACTATAAAAAAGTTTGTATGCTTTTATGTTCCTTAAAACATGCAGCAATGGGAAAAAGGGAACATAAGGGRGGAAAAAAGGGGACTGGGAAAAATCGCCCTGATATTCATAGCACAGGTGGCAGACTTGGGTTTAGCYGTGAGGAGAACCAAGGATGAACTAAATTTGGGGACAGAGGAGGGGTAGGTGTGGTGGATGCCTCCTGGGTGCCATTCAGCATCCCTACCTGTGTATTTTGCTTCCCCCATCACGTCTGAATGCCAAAGCAGAGTAGCTAGCATAACATGCAGAGTCAACGAGGACACATTTATCTGTCACAGCCAACAGTAACCGCCTGTCAACCTGACCTGGCATGACATGATCTCCCRAGGTATTAAGAAGTTATCTTGTGCAGCGTTTTATATCAAATAGTTATTTGTCATTCAAACACTTAATATCCGCTCGCATGATTTGCACAGCAATATTACATTATTGTGTCCATTTGTCTGTGACATTTCAAGGAAACCCGCAGAGCTTTTAAACAAGTCTCTGAGCGGCATTCATGATGCCGATATTCTAGTTTTCTCCCATTGAGAGTGAATTTGTGTACACCTCGTAGAGCTGGGAAGGATGTTACATTTTTAGCTCATTTTAGGAGAAGTCTCATCTTTTCTATCACCCAGTTACTGTAGGTGCATATTTCTTTTATTCAAGTCCCATATCAACCATTGACTGTACCAGCCTGAGCAGAAGCTGCCCTGGGAAGGGAACAACCAGACCATGCYGTACGTCAGGCGGTGCCGTAGCTGTGGGTGCTCACGGGGTTACCCTTCCGGGCTTGGCACAATTTTTATTTGCCCTTTTTTGAAGGGCCATGGGAAAGCAACCATCCTCAGCAGCAGCCAAGCGCATGTTTAAATCGTTAATGTGATGCGAGCCCCTCTTCTTTCCGCCCCTAAAAGTAACTGTTGTTGAGACTTAAAATGGATAGTTGACTGGAATTAGCAAAGCTCCTCTGATGAAAAACAAGCTGCAAGATCTAAATCAATAATATATGATCTCCCATCTTTCTTTATCTCAAGAAGATGTTCCTTTAAGGAGCGGGGATGTAGCCACGGAGTGGATATAAATGCTGTTTCATTGCGAAACCTTGGGTACCTTACACAGCGGGGTGAAGTTTGACCCCAATAAAGCTGACGGGGGAGTATTATTTCCTTGATGACATGATTTTACCTGCTCAATATATATGTATTGCCTCAGCCTCACAAGAGGTTGTATTAAAAGAGGTTTGTATTATATTTCCAGATATTTTTTCTGTCCCTCTGCTGTTACAGCACTCCTCACGCCTGGCTGTACTTACCTGGCTCTATTTTGGGGAAGGGAAGATTTATGACATACCTTTTGTTTTGCATTGCATATAAAATTATAGAATTTAAAACCGCTTTGTATGGAAACCACTTGGGTACTTCCAGCTCGTGGCACGTCGTCTCCGGCTCAGACCGTGCTCCCCTTCACGCCTGCTGCCGGCTTGAATCACGGACAGCTCGTTCGGAAATTTCCAGCTGGGATTTATCCCCTCCTGCGCCTACACCACTTCTCCGGGGATCCTGCAGCCCGTTAGCTCCAGCGCCAACACAGTTATGCAATTTTTTTTCATGTCCTGTCCCCAAGCGTGAGCCGAAGCCTGGTGAAGTGCAGCAAGTTCGAGCTCTGCTGAAGAGTGTTGCTATTTCTGGTCGGTGCTGCTGAGCCTCTGTGCTGCTCGGCATGGGCTCACAGCTACCCAGGCGCCTACCAGTGAGAAATACCCCTCGGTGATGTTTAGTTAGTGGTTAGCCTGGAAGGGAGACATGCAGGCTCTTAAAGTTTGGGTAGGGAATGGAAGGAATATATTGTGCTGCCCTTGAAAAGTGAGAGGTGATGCTTGTGCCAGCACACATCTTCTTTGCCCTCTTCCAAGAGAGGAAAAACACCTGAATCATTCACGCATCACCTATGCACTACATCTCACGTCCTAAATGTAATTCTCGGGATGCCTTAAAGTGGGATGTCCATTAAAACCGGCAGAGTTCCTCCTGTGCTTCAAGCAAAAGCAGGCTGGAGTTTGTCTTTCCATGCATTAATGTCATGTGCCATTAGCATGTACATGCCAATCCTCGCCTGACCCCTGATCAAGAAAAGGTGGATAAGATTTCAGTTTACATAATTTTTTTGTAACTTCAGATGCCTTTAAGCRACAAATTAACTAAGTTCTTCATAATTCTGACTTAAACAGAAACCAGCAATCATTTCTGTCCTTTGAGTCTGGGAGCATGAAGCTATTTTCTTGCTTGTGGTTTTCTTTTTCCCAAGGTGTCTGTACTCGATGACTGAGCACCCCAAATATTTACCGACTCGCAGATGACAAGGTGGGAAAGGCCAGCTTCATTTATTTAGCCCAAATCCCTAGGCAATACACATGATGGGCTGCTCTGTTGCTATTTAAATATTTATACAGAGCTATCAGCTGCTTGACCCGTTTCCTTCTATATTAAATATCTCCCCCTTGCTAAATCAAAGTGGCTTCTTCCATTTCTGTTGCGATTTAGAGCCAAATCCAACAGTTTGCTGTGATTTGGGGAGGGTGGCATTATATTTTGCCATAAATAATCCTCTGGTTATGAACTTTTCTCACTGTCTGATGTATCGGTATTCCAACAAGTGTTGCCTTTTCGGAGTGAGAGCCCACATTCCTCACCTCTCTGCGCTGCCTTGCTTTAATAGTCCTTTTGGGAAGCCTGCATGGGAAGATGAAAATTGTAATATTCTGTATTTCTTAGCCTTCATTATATTTTAATGGAATTTTTTTATAGCTTTCCTGATTGGTTTTGAGTTGGTTTTTTTAATACATTTCCCCTCTGTCATTTTTCACATCTGTCTGAAGGAACCAGACACATTCTGCAGCCTCTGCCCCTGCTCTGCCCTCGGTCATTTTTCATTCAGCTCCTCAAACTGATCGACRGATCTTTTTGGTTCGGGGTTATTAATGACTTGGCAGGATCTGAGTTAGCATCTCCACAACAAACTCRCAACAAACCTTCTCCCTCTCTAAACAGCGCTCACCATACATGKTTTTTTTTTTCTTTTATATCCTCTATTACCTATATTATATCCTCGCACCTTGACGAGAGGTGGGTATTTTTTTTCCAGTGATGATCCGTGTCTGCTCCAGAGGCAGGTTTGTTCCCATGGTCTGTTGCCTCCAACTCTTGCTGTGTGCTGCCTCCTGCTCCTGAAGGACCCATCGGTGTGGAAGTTCACACAAGACCACACGTCTCTCTTCTTTACCACCACGAAGCCATTAGCTGCTGCCTGGATGGGTGCGCTGGGGGTGGCATTTTCACCCATTCGCACAACCTGCTCCAGCCTCGGCTCGCCTTCCCTGCCTGCCCAAGTGTTTTCCCCTATGTTGAGACCCAACACCCGGTGACTCATTAGGTCAAGTTTTCATTAATTCACTAGGAAAAATGTCCTTGGCTCTGTATGTGTGGGTTTATAAAGCCTTCTGGACTTCTGTAGCTGTTCTTTGGGATTTTTGTTGCAGTTTGTTTTATTTTTCAAATAATATTTTTTTTGTTTTATGTTCCAAAACCCAACACCCCCCAAAAATATATATAACTTGCAAACTATTTTAAATGCATTTGATTTAAARAAAAAAAAAAAAAAAAGGCAAAAAGTAGACCAAAAAGGTGACGGTTTTATTTCACCTTCACATGCTGCCCTGGCTCACAGCAAGGCTTTCCCGTCCGCTCCATGGCTCCAGCCAAGTGGGCAGCTCTCCTTAACCTCGCTGGGAACCGCACACCACCTCCGGCTGGACCTCCAAGATGGACCTGTCTCTCCAGAGGCTATCAGTTGATGTTTCTTTGGATGTGGACTCAATACAGCTCTTCACAGCCATGTAAAGCTCCTCCACGCAGAGCGTGAAGGTTTGAGGAAGACTCACCAGCAATCGCAGAAATGCTCCCCACAGGTGGGGAGAAGTGGTTTGGTTTGAGAGGAATAAAGGCTTCTGGGTCCTAATAAAAAGATGCAGCAAGGGCTGGTTTTGGACAACAAACTTTGCTGAATATTGCAGCTCAGGACATGGAGGAAAAAATTGTGTTTTGCCAAGCAGAAGCTTGTAACCAAGAAGGCTTGAGTTAACGATGGCTCTGAGAACAGGCTCCCTCTTGTACTGGATTTTCCATGGATGGTGAGGGGCCGTGAGAATTAATGGCAGCAAAATATTGACAGTCCATTAATGGCTCTATGGCACAACCCTGATGGCACATCGCCTTTTTCCAGCGTTACTCATTTCAGCTCTCTTGAGTTCTGGTCTCTCCTTGCTCAGCTGGGGCTCCACAGAGCTGCTGCTGCATTGCCCTGTGCAGGAATCGACCACCTCYTCCTCCCCTGCCCCAGGGGACACCGGCAGCATCTTCTGCACTTTTGGGGTTGACCCTGGGCATTTGACCCAGGGGAGCACTGGGACACCCCAAAGGTGTTGGCTYGGTAATGCTTATGGGAGAATTTTAGCACCCCAGCACCAAGGGCGAGTTGGATTTCAAGTATCATTTTCCTAGCTCGGCAGCGGACTCTAGCCTAAAAATCATAAGAAAATGGGTAAGTGCACACACCTATGTTCATTACACAGCCATTAACTAAAAATWGCTACTTTGTAACCTTCATAACCGGACTTTGGGAAGAAACTGTAATACATACCTGTAATAAAAGTGCATTGCACTGGGCTGCAGCTCAGCTATGTCACGATCAGAGAAAAAAGATGTATTTTATTAATTTTGCAGAAAATGTATGGTAGTCTCTGCCTAAAGAATACTAATAGAACCTTTAAAGCTCATTTACCAAATACATATAATTAAAGGACAATGAGAGGCATTACTTACAGAGCACATTCGAGCATTACTGAAATATCCCATTTGTTTATCGCAATAATTGCAAAATAAAATACATCGATTGCTCCATATTTATAAATTCAAGAGCTATTTGGGTCTGCATGCACTCTTCCTAATGTGTAATGAAGGTTATAAAAGGAACAAGCATCTTAATGTAAAATACAAGGAAAACTCTAAAACTGCATGAAATTTGAGAAATAAGACATTGTGAGTCAGTCATTTACTCATATTCTCTCCCACCAAAGTACACGGGCAATGATGCAAACAGGATGTGGGAGGATTTGTGGATATTTATGAGCAGGTGCTCTTCAGCTGGAGTCAATTTTGAAATAATTGACATCTGGGGGCAGAGTCTGCCTGGGGGACTGCGGTGGGCAGCAGAGATGCTTCTGCAAAGTGTCTTTGGATTCACACCACCCTCGGGGCCAAATTTATCTTCTAGCTTTTTKTTTTTTTTTTTTTTTTTCTTTTTAATGCCCCCAAGAAAGCTGCTGGCCAGGTTGCGTCTGTGCCAGTGTCACTCCGGGTCGCTCTGGGCACAGCGCTGGGCGGTACATGGAGAACAACAGCAATGAACAGGTTCTGCTGGTGTGTTGGAGACCTTCAGCCTTACCTTCCCCCAAGGTCTTCCTTATGGGAAGCTGGGGGAAGAGTCCAAAACCGTGCTGCCAAATGGGGTGACAGTGCCCAACCTCCCCTCCTGCTGGCTTTCTCAGGGCTGGGGCAGAGAGGGACAGGACAGTTGTAGGAATACGTGCCCTCAAGCCCCAACCTTGCAATAAAAGGTTTCCAGTCAAGAGCCACCTGCTTCCTTTTATTTGCAGGCTCGAGTCATTTTGACATTGTTTCATCTACAAAGAAAAAAAGATATATCATTTTGCTATTTTTTTTTTTTTTTGCTTTAGACCAAGAAACAGCTGCAGCACAGAGCAGTTAGCGGGGTCTCAAGGACTTCAGTGGTTGTAAAGGGGTGTCAGAGGTGTGTGCGTGGCTGGGGCCGGGGACGTCCCGTGTGGGGWGACAGGCGATGGGCAGGGGGGATAAATATGAGCATCATCAAAAGACTAAAAAATCCCATTGCATTTAAACCATGGAGCTGGACCCCTAATCCCTAGAAGAACGATCCAAAATTACACTATTTGTCTTCTGCTGAAAAACATCCACCGGCCACTTGGATTTATTCCTGGGGCTTTGGGCACATCTCCATAACATCTATCTCCCTGCTAGTTTACATATTCCCCCTCTAAAGCCGTGCTATCCCACCRTGGCAGCCCCCAGCCGTGCTGGATACATCGGTTATCATCTGCCAGCGGAGCAATTCATCTCTCCCAGGTGAGGGAAAGCAGACACACGTGGTTTGCAGTGGCAGTTTAGTCATTTTCTTTATTTTTAAACTGATTTCTCCAATTCCACAAATACACTGTTTTCAGGTTTCTGCTTTAAAACCCCAACTCACCCATCCATCCCTCGTTTTCTTATTTCCCCTAGTTCAGAAACCGCCACCTGCCACCCCCCGCTCTGTGGGGGGATCGGCCTCTCAAAACGCAGGTATCACCCCAAATCCGCTGCCAGCCACGGCCAGGCCATGGTGACAGCATCTCGGTGAAATAGCTGGATCTTGATGAACAGCCTGAGACCCACCAGCCCATCCATAACGGCTGCTCCTGGGGCAAAACAGCTTGATAAGCCTGCAGAGCTGATGTGTGCAGCCTTCAGGACAGGGATTTAATAACTTAGTATTTTTTTTCTTCCAAGGATCATTTATTAGCTCATTACAGAGCTGTTTGCTTTGCACTCAGAAACTAAAGCCAACATTCTTCATGTGCGTGTGTGGTTATAACGCCGTTAAAATTCGTGAAAACCCATCAGCAATGATTTGACCCCAGGTATGTACAATTGAGGAGGAAAAAGAAGCAGCATTTTCTTGCTCGCCCATGGACCTCAGGAGTCTGGCAGGCTCCTGTTGCAGCGTGTCCTGGCTGGACGCGGCTCTTGGACATGGTCACATCCCCCATGGAGCCAGAGGTTTGTGCCAGGTGATGAATGGTTTGGACACCCACCAAAATCTCCTCCGAGCCGTTCTGAGATCTTAAAACGCTGGCCGATGCCRCTGGGATCAATTGGGAAGTCCTGGGTGAAGGGGAAGGAAAGCTTTTGCTTTGCTCTTGGGTTTTTTTTTTTCATTTAATGAATTCTTTTGCTTCAGTAGATTTTGAGATGGGAGCATTGTTGGGAAACGAGAGGCTGAAGAGGCACATAGGGATGGCAGTGTGAAATGTTTCAGGGCAGACTGTTTACAAAATTCAACTGAGCAATTCATGAGCAGTTTCTTGTCCCCCAAATAGTATTTTTTAGCAAACGCAGAACTTAGATTAGCCAGCAAGCCTGTTCTGGGACGTGTGGCAGAAAGACCTGACACCTCATTGTGGTCCTGGTGCATCTTGTGCATGTCCCTGGCGAGGCGTGGAGCTGGGTCATTCCCATGGCAACGTTGCCAGCGCTGGACCAGGCAAGGTATATGCCAGTTGTTAAGTGGTACTGACACTAATGATATAATTAGCTGTGTTAAAAGTCATGTCTGGTAGCATCTACTTTGTTTCCAGGGTGACTAAAACACCATAAATAATGATGTCCAGCAGTGTTTCCATAGAGCCGCTGTCCCCAACAGGAGCGGGGCAGAGGGTCCTTCATGGTCAACGGGCAGGAGATGGGCATGTCAAAAGTTTCCATTCTGCCTCCCAAACCAGCAAAGCCAAGACCGCCGAATCTCGCCCTGACAAAGGGAGCAGCTCCAGGCTGGGGTCCTTCTTCCTTGGCTTTCCACAGATAGGTGGTGTGTAAATACATCAAGAGTTTGGTCACCAGGAACTCATGAGCAGGAGCCCAAACCTCAGTTCTTGCCTCCAGCCCTCCCTGAAGCTGACTGGGAGGAGAGGGGGATTTTCCAGTGAAAATCATTGATTTGTCAAAATAGGGAAGAACATGGTTTTAATCTGCTTCAGCCAAAGGTTTCTGGTGGAGAACCACTTCTTCGGCAGCTCGCTGCATGGGCAGGGGAGCTCAGACATCCAGATCGATGGGTATTATCACCCCACCACRTGTCGCACACGTCCCCTGGTCCCCGGGGACCACCGACGTGGGGAAATCCTTGTGGCTCCCCAACTCCTCACACCTTTGCCATGCACTCACCCCTGGCTGTCATCTGTTTTCCCAGCTGTAGTTTTCATTTTAAATTGGAGGTTTGTTTCAGAAATGTGGAGTTTATCATGGATCTGATGTCCTGATGGTCCTTGTCGGGGGGATGCCCGTGCTTTAAACAAGCCAGGGTTTGGGAAGGAATCTGTCCACAGGAAAAAAAATCGCTCGCACATGCTCATTTTGCTGAGTTTCCAAGAGGTTGTGGTTTGCAATTTCAATTATTTTGACTTTTTGCTGAAGCAGAAGGCTCAATTCGGTTCAGCTGCTCCGCTACCTCCATTAATGCTGTGTACTTCATTTTCAGGTTGATTAAATGCACATATTCCCCTTCTCATTTTAATGGCCAAGCAAACCAATTCACATAAGGGGGTGAAAGCTGGTGACTGCCAGCCACGAGCTGCAGCAGCCGGGGTCGAGTCGTGCCGCTGGTGTTTGCACAAGGCTGAGCTGCTGGAGGGGTCATTGGCGTGGGCTCTAACGACCAGCCCGGAGGAGGCTTCAGACGGGAAACGGGGAGGAGAGAGGAGGAGGAGAACATGCATTTTTATAATTAAAAGCAATCTCGAAATCTTCCATTCATGTTAAATCAGAAGCAGAAAGCCACGTGCCCAAGGCTGAGCCTGGTCCAAACCCCATCAATATCGAAGGGAGGATTTCTGATGACTTCCAGTGGCTCTAAAATTGGCTTTTACAGTGTCTAAGAGGCAACCGCGACAGAAAAAAAACCCCAAAGCCTCTGTCTTTACTGTTCTCTTATTTACTCCAGTCTTCTTACCTACTTTTTATTGAGCTCTACAACTTAATACTGTAAAACTGTAGTCAATCGCTGTTAGCACGAGCTGCACAAAGCCTATATGTGCATAATTTCCAGCTCTGCCGCCTTTGCTTATTCTTTCAAAGCATAGACGTATGCAGAGGAGGGGGTTACTGCTCCAGTTCGGGGGGTGGACTATCAGGGCAGAGCCAGGAAAGACTTTTCCACTGATTTTAAGCAACCTGAGAGCCCTTCGGACTGATTGCCAGCCCTCTACAAGGATTTGAAGACCTAATGCCGTTTAAGTAAACAGAGTTAAACTGCTAATAAAATCTGTAATATTTTTCAAGCAGGTGTTAAGGAAAATGCTATGTCCTTCAAACCAATTTCTCTCCACCATTTTAACTCTGAAGTTGTTCGCTGGGAGAACGGCTGCTTTGGGGAACACAACTGCTGAGACACTCTGACAGTAACCAGGAGGTGGCATTTCCGTGGATGCATTTTTATTTTCACGCTATCATTGCACAAAGTCTCCGCACATCAGTGAAGGAAGGTAAAGTGCACAATTATTTAATAAGGGATGAATAACGAAATAATAGCAATTGAAAATAGCCCCATGACTTGGGTATTCACAGTTACACAACAACGAGGAACTAGTTAAATTCATCACATCTCAGCTCCAGCAGTGACCACGTCTATATTCAGTGCATGCATCCATTTGCCCAGACCACAGCACGAGCCCCGAAGCAGAGCTTCGCCATCACGGTCGCTGCCACGGCAACATTTCATTAGTCAGCCTTACTTTATAAAATACTTTTCCTTCTGTCGTTTAACACAAACATGTATTGACTAATACACTGTTATGCAAATCCAAATCACCATGAAAACCAAAATACCCTTAGATTATTTGCATTCCGCTATTTAACATCACCAAGGGGAGCAGTTGATGAGGTTTTCTACATTTCCCAAACACTGAACTGTATTTCATGTGATGGGGTTCCCCGTAGTATTGTCCCTGCAAAACCCTCAGGATGAGGTGTCAGCCTAGATGTATACATTGGACGTGTAGGAGGGAGGTTTTTGACACTCTGCTCGGTGTTTTAAGCCATAAGGACATGCCAGCACGAAAGGGGAGGTAAAAGAGGGAGCAAAAGCAGGAGGAAAAAAAGAAAGTGCCAGAAACAAAGTAAGCGAGAAGTGAACAAAAAATATTTTTAATCTAAAGGTGTTAAAAGCAAGTTTTAATAAAGACAAATCACTTGGTTTTTAAACCTGAAGAACAAAACCAGTTCCAGTTTTTAAATATTTCTCATTTTATTATGTTGTATTGTAGCTCTGCTTCATAGTCTAACTTAATAACCTTGTTGACTCCAAGGGCCAAACTTTTACCTAAAGCATGCTTCTCCCACAGGTTTTTGTTRGTTTTTGTACTATGACCTGTTTTCTTGTTATGACCTTACTTAGAAACCATGGATAAAAAATCACATTTCAGTTCAGAAAAGCACATAAACGTACACCTGGATGTGTCTCTGTGGGTAGCCTCCATGGAAGCTGTATGAAGCACGTGCCTGGCTCACACGTTGGATGTAAAGACTTCTGATGCTCTTGTTTCCTATAATAAGAGTTGGGAAATTCATAGACTGAATACATTATTTAATGAAAGAGCTAATTGATGCAATAAATTATTTAGAGTTTAGTATTAGACCAGCTGTTCTTGTCCCAYACTATTAAATTCGACAGCTGCGATGCTGTTTCTTATGGTCATCTTTCTGCCTCRTGATTGAAAACATGACTGAGTGTTTGGGCTGGAACTTACAGTTTAATCAACTTCTAAAAAGCGTAACGAGTCATTTGTACTTCAATACAAGAAGTTCACAGCTCTTTCTTCTGACCTGATGGGGTCTATAAGCTGTTCAAGGCAGGTAATGAATCCAGACCCTTGATGGGAAAATGTCATTACCTGGGAACTGCCAGGGATGAGCAGGCAATACAATAAAAAGAGATATATTTCAATATCCATTTTTATCCTTCAGGCAAAACTACGAGCTGTAATTTCAGCCTATTGTCTGGAAAATGTCAGGAGCCGATAAAATGCTGGAGGAAGAAATTGTTGGCATAAATGGCAAGAGCACCACGGGGTTGCATCAACATCTTGAGCCGAGACTTGTCGAGCTCCCAACACCTCCTCTCCTCCGCAGGGAAAACGGGATGGCAAAGCCGGCACCGGGCGGCTGCCGAGGATGCTGAAATGCCGCCGGTTGCGTGTGTGCAGAAATAGAGGAACATACGGGCAGCACCATGTTCCTGTCTATTCCAGAAAGCAAAACAGAATGAGTGCGAACTAAATTCATATCAACAACAGGATGAGAATATTTACAGGAAAACGAAATACAGGATGGGGAAAAAGGGGCTCGTATTGGAGGGCAGGGCTTACGAGGGAGCAGGGCTGCATCTCGGCAGGGTTTGCTATGCTGTCTGTATTTACATACACCCAGCATACAAAGAAAATATAATAAAAAAATTACATTAACCTGTGTACATGCAAGCACACACTTGCCCAAACATACACACGTGTGATCTGGATCCTGTTCTCTGGAGGGCTTTTTTTTAATTTTTATTTTGTAATACATAGCTGAGTGAGCAGCCTTCGAGTGTATTTATTACGGTATTGAATTGCTTTCCATGGTAACTAATTGTGGTTTCAGAAACACAGGTTCTGCAATGGTACAAGATGAAATGGAGCTGAATATGGAAGCAGCTGGTAAGAAGAAAATCACTTGCTTATGAAATAGTATTTAATGATGGAGACTGATGGAGCAGAAAAAATGGGGGGTGGCAGGGACTAGAAAACAAAACAGCCCTTAGATTCCTTAGATTTTGAATTCCTCAGGAAAGCGTCTGGTGAATATTTAAGGAAAGGAAACCCCCCTATGTGGGCTGCCTTCCCATTTCCCCGATTACTGTTTTATTAAGAGGCAGACTATTAAAAATCTGGCTGTATAAAAGAAAAGAAACRGTCAGGAAATGAAATTACGATTAAATGGTTATTTCTGGTTAAAAAGATGGGAAGGCTTTTACAAAAATTTATCCGTTCCACTATGAAAAACAGGTGAAAGACCATGTTTTGAGCAATGTTAAAAAAAAAAAGAAAAAAAAGGTTTCCCCAGACTGTGGGTGTCTCGCTGCCCTCCCGCACCCAGAGCTCGGGACGGCACCGGGTGCCCAAGGGAAAGCCGAGTGGAGCCGGCTACGCACGCGTGAAGCGAAGTGGTAAAACATTGAAGACCATTTTATGTCAATTTATGAGTGTCACTAAAGCAGAGGGGAGATTTGCAGATTCCCCCATACAGCAGATTGCCATTCCCCTTCCCATCCCTTGAATCTCACCAGGCGTTTGACAGCAAAGGGGCTTTGGGGCACAGCTCGAAGGGGCTGGCGAGGGCGAGGGAGCCTCTCCGGCATCCTCAGGCTGCCGAGGCACATCAGTCCGGCTGCTTTTCCTCCCCATTTCTACCAAATGGCAGCATCTTTGCCATATACGAACTGCAGCGAGTCTCTTTACTGCACAGTCAACACCGCAAGAGGCTAAAAGGCAATAAACACCCAAGTCGGGAATTTCTGAGCTCTCACATGGGGCTAAAACCTCCGGCATGTTCCTTCTCCTCCTCTGTAAGGCACCGGAGGGTCTGTAGGATCTAACAGTGTATTGACACCCCCGGAAAGAAAGAACAGTATCGTCTTGTCCTTTTTAAAAAATATGATTGAATTAATAAGCAGTAGTCCAAAACCCAGCCCATGAAACAAAAAACCCAACCAACCAAAAAAACCCCAAACCCCAAACCCAAAAAACCAGAAAATCCAAGTAAGCAACCAGAAATCTAACTGTGATGAATGTGGTTCTGTCGCCCAACTGAAAACTCAGAGTTTGTAGGAGGTTTTCTGACCTTGGTCGAGCATCACTGGCCATGTTCATACTCGACGGAAATTCTACAGCCTGGATAAATATGTGTTAAGATTTATGGGAATGTGCATTCAGCGTAGGTAAAATGTATTTTTAGGCATATGTAAAGTCAAATCATTTGTCAAGTTAAGTATTAMTTTTATTTACCCAGCAGACAGTCATGTTTTCATTATATAAATATATATCTAGGCACTTAAAATGTGAATATTTGACACAAGCCTGTTTGACAACTAGCGTAGAGCCATTCAAATGTATCGAAGATATTCGTGAGAATCCGGTCGTTCTGCACCCTTCAGTGTAGGTCTGACAGCGGCTCAGTGGCAAATTTGAGTTGGTGGTTTATTGACCTAACGAACCGTAACCGAATCTTTAGCACTCTTGCAGTTATAATATGCCAGTTTGGCTGCTAGAAGAAGTCTGCATGCTAGAATTGACATCCAACCAGAATAATGAAGGTATTACAAGCAAACCATACATTAAACAAGAAAGTCATTTAATGATCGCTCCCCAAATACCCGAAGGCACTAGTCAACACTGTGGACTAATGACCTACAAATTTGTGTGATTAGTACACATTTTTACCATTACAATATTTTTTCAACAGCTTCAGATGGCACATTAAGTGAAACACTTCTTTCATCTGCAACAGCTTTGTCCTGAATACCCTTCCATTTGTTTAGTTTAATAGAAAAACATATCGAACAAAAACTGAGCTGTAAGAATCACGCTGACCTGCCAAACTCTCTTTGCTGTCCTTTCTCCAGATATTTCTGCAAATCATATTCAATACACACCTGTGTAACTCCAAATTTCTGTTGATGTAACTCCTCTAACATCAGTCAAATTACACAGCTAGAAAATGGAAGTGACGTGGTGGCAAACCAGATCCATCACTTCACAGATCTGCAGGCTCAGTGTAACACAACAGACGATATAACATCTCGACCGAGGACAATTTTACATTTCTTTTATCCATTGCAAAAACCTTTGTGATGTGTCGAGTATAAAGCTCACAAATTACATTTTAAAGGAACAACCATAAAGTATATGCTTCAAATAGACCTTTTACAATATAACACAAAATTCAAATGACGTTTTTTAGGAAAGCACTTGAAACTTTAACACTTAGGTCCTGACAACATTAGATTACTTTAAGCTGTAAACCTTAAGAAGTTTTATGTGATGAAATAAAATCAGCATTACAATTTCCAGGTATTATAATTATTGAACAGATTGTAACAACAAGATATAATTATAATGTAAACAAGAAGCTCAGGAGACCGGTACTGAGAAAACTCTCTCAATTCTTTGTAGATCTATATCTGCACATAGTAAAACCTGTAACAACTGGAGAAGAGGTTACAATATTTCGTCTTACATATTGATATCAGTGTTTTGCAAGCAGCAGTCCATACAAGATCATCCCCTTTTTAATGTCAGTTTACAGAATCACTACTACCTTGACAAAAAATCTGCAGGTCAAATACTGCTGCCAGGTATCAATAAAACCTTTGGAAGGAAATATTTAAAAGCGTCAGATGTTGGTAATTGCCCGTGTGTGTCTAGGTACGTGAGATTTTATATATGTAAGTATATATAAAATCATAAACCTCACTTAACCTTCAAAATTGAACTACCTCTAGGTAAGAAATACAAGACCTTTTTCAATAAATTTAAAGGGTTTATTTATACCTGAGACATTTTTGCATATTGATGTCTTTGTACCTTAACCTGTAGGTACTCGCGTAAGTCCTTTACTCTTTTCCAGGGTCTCACACAAAGCCCACTAGAGTTAGGTGGATTCTTCCCACTAACTCCATGGACTTTGGCTGAGTCCTTCCTTATCTAACCTGGATGTATAAACAGAGACATAACAGAATTAAATATATATATTTAAATAAACTGTTGCTGTACAAGTGGACAGGCTGGTTTATACAAAGCCAGAGCTAGTTCACCATTCCTGATACTTTTCACAATGTCTGATTCAAAAGAGAATTACAGTCCTTTATACAGGGTGACACATGTTTCTACCTGTTGCTTAAAAAACAACTTTTTGAAATATTTCTCCAGGTGATGGATCATTGGCTATACGTGACACGTTGAAAATGCTCCTTCTTGGCTGACCTGTTTCCTGGTTCTTGAGAAGATCAACCCATTTCTCCACCCAGCAAGCAAGGAAACCAGGAGTGGAGGAGTAATAAGTTGATGTAGCTACACTACATTAAGGTCACAGGTCAATGCAGACAGACTAAGATTTTCAAACAAATTTAGGGAGTTTAGGAGCCCAGTTCCTCCTGAAACTCAAGCCATTTGGATGCCTAACTCCCACAGATTCATCTGAAAGTCCCAGCTGTGCCCAGTCCAGCTTTTGGCTCTTCAGCACTGCAGATCACACGAGCTGAGTGTTGAAGCACAAGCGTTAGCAGGGACGTAACCTACATAAGGCTCTTACAGAATTTCACAGTGCTGTTTAATTTGGCAAATACCGAACTAAATTTAAAGGTTCCCTTTGTAATCTAAACAGCTCAATGAAAAAAATAAATCCACCATGTTTCACTCCATTTTGCTTCTGACAGGGGGAATTCCCTAGAAGTGCTTACATGCAAATATAGTGTTATTGGATAACATAGCAATTAGAATTGCCGATTATATTAAATATAGTTTAGCCAATGGAAAGATACTAGTGGAAGTGAAATGAAGTGTGCTTTTAGACACGGAATTGGACATACTTGAAAAATCAGCAAAAATAATAGTCCTATATTCATGAAAGACATCACAAAATAAATCAGCTTCCAAGTAGATTAGTATACCCTTCTTATGATGCAGAAACATTGTTTTTYGCACTATATTTTACAGAAAAGAGTGACTTCAGTGATGATGGTCAGCAAAGTTGTCTTTAAACAGCTCTTTGTTCTGCTGTACAGGCATATAATAGGAAAAAGGAAAGCTACATTTCACTGGCAATAGGACTTCATAGACCTTAGAAATTTTAGAAATGTTTGGTTTAAAATAGTGGTATGTAGCATRTTTCTGTGTAAAATAAATCAAACACTCTTTCCCAAGTGGCAGAAATTTCTAAGACCTGACATCTGTTGTAAATAGATAAAATGTAGTCAGTGTTTTCAAAGATGACAAGGACACAGAGTGATGTACCAGTAATGAACTCGTAGTATGACACGGTGACGTGTTAAGCATCAGATGTAAGAACCTATACTTGACTTTCCAGTTGGCTGTTCCAATTTTACAGCCGCACCCATTCTAAATCTCCTTTTCATTACTATTCCTTCTTGTACCATATTCAGCATCTAAACCAAAGGAGCTGCGGTGAGAACACCTTGGATCCATCTGTCCCAAACCTGCTCGTACTGAAGCAAATGGAGCACACCTCTGACCTGCAGTGCTACGAACACTTTGTGACCCATCGGTGGAGTACCAAGGGCATATGTTTCCCTGCTTGTAATTCAGGAGCTCTCTAGCATGATTGCCAACAGCATTACGACCTTCACGGAGCAACTGGCACAGGGAGGCACTTATGTGACATGTTTAAAACTTATCTTTGGTAAACACTCACACACACAAAAACTTGTAACTAATGTTTTACTTCCTGATCAGAAGAGAAATCTTCATCTGCTACTAGTGTATGTGTGCAGGTATCTAAACATATACAGGACATTGCTAGTATAAAATACTTTTTCAATTGCACTGCCAAGGATTTGTTTTAATTCACCTAAAAACAACGCAGTCCTGGGCTTTTTGGTTTTTTCCTGACTCCGTTTATTATGCATTAAAGCATCTCTGATCAATAACAAATTAGCAATAGAAAGCAAGCCCTATGTGCTCAATTTTCACCTTCTTTCTCATTCTATTACCTTGTTTTTCAAGACCAATTTAATCAGAATAGTTGTATCTCTTACAACTTTCACTATCTGTGAGGCAGATCCTGGGCTCCAACGCTGCATTACTTAAGCAGCCAAATCTCTCACTCAGATCAGTGGAAATTTTGGATACACAAAAATGCTGAGTCTGCTCTTGGTAGGGATGTTTCCTGCTAACCATTACTAAACAGTGCTCTGGTGAGGAGAGGGACCTCACGTCTCTGGCTGGACCTGAAGAGTGATCAGACCAGAGCCTGTAAAGCAGAGCTCAAACCACCAAGAGACAGCCCATCAATGCGTATTTTCAAAAGGTGCTGCAAAAAAATGTTGCTGGAACTGCACGGGTATAACTGATAGATGATCTACTTTAACATAGCCAGAACACTATCACTTCTAAAGTCAGGCATTTCTACTGAGAGGTATTTTATTGGCTTGATTTTTCATTTACACTATTTAAATTTTGCTTAAGAATTTTTTAGAACCCAGAACTTAGTGCATTTCATTTTATAAAATTAGAATAATTTATATCCTTCTCTTTTCATTGAAAAAAAAAAGTGTAGCCCAAACAATGAGAGCCATTTCACTTATTTTATGATCTGCTTAACAGTGATTTAGACATTGATCAACCAAATAACTTTGGCAACTTGCACAAAAATATGTCCTTAAATCAAAAGTGATGATAAAACTTGCTTTAATGAGGCCTTTATTACAGAGGGAACTGGAAAGAGAGAGGAGTGTAAGTGCTGAGGAGGTTATCGTGTTCCTAAACCATGCCGCTTTGCATTTGTATGTGAAATGGGTATGGCTGGTAGATGATAGGTGGTTGTCCATGAGCAATGTAGTAATTGCTGAAGTTTCTGTCACTGATATATGGAGCAGGCTGATAATAGCATGTTACATTGGCTGCATTTGGGATGATATTTTGTTCTCCGAGTACTTTTAAAGCCAGAATTGTGATCATATTCAGAGTTTGTCTTCGTTCATGTCCCATGAGACAGACTGTGCTCTCGTTTACAACTCCACGCAGAGTCATCAAGTAGTCATACTTGCTTTTCTCTTCCCCAATGAAGTGGTTGCGCAGATATGACTCAATTTTCCTTTGCTGCTCAGCAACATCTGGAAAATCAATGAAGAACCTGGAGCACATGTAACGTTCCAGAGATTTAATTTCAGCCTCATCTGCTGGCTTAAAGTCACGAACCAGGAGATTGCTGTACTTCAGGAGGCCACCTCCTCTGATTTCCTCTGGGTTCCTTGTGGAAATCAGTTTGTATTTTAAGTGGTCCATTGCTTCGTTGAAGTCTCCATACATACTCTCGGCGATGACAGTGGGGTGAGAGTCTTCTGTCAGTTTGCAGTCTGTCGCTCTGTAAACATTTAGTATGGAGTCCAGTATGATTTGGAAGGAGTCCACGCTAAACTCAAACTGCCGTCTGAGCGAGTTGACAAACTTTAATTCTACATTCTTGCCGCTGTTGTTTGACAGCGAGATGAGACTCCAGCGATCGTGGTCGGTGGAGACTTTGACCATCTTCTGCACATAGGCATCTTTCATGGTCTGAGCAGTGATTTTTTCCTTATTAACACATTTTGGCAAGAAGTCCAACAGGCAATTAAGAACTGCTTCCTTAACAACCTGGAACTCGAGCTCACTTGGAAGTTCCACCCCAAAAATGATGTCTAGGTCCTTGTAACTGGTTCCATTCTGCTTTACTAGGATGTGACTGGCTGTTGAACCGTTCAGGCGGATATCTCTAACGTTGATTTGCTTTTCAATGAGCTGTTCCTTTACCATGTGAATGATATCCTTCGGCTTTACATCCAGTGTTGGAAAATTTCCTCTCCCATGAATAGGTATGACCTCAGCTAAAACTTGATCCAGGATTTTAATCTGATCCCAGGTGAGACTGCTGAATCTGTGGTCTAAATCCTCAGTCATTGTGATGTCGGTTGGCTAACTAGGGAGAAACAGAAATTAAGAGAAAAATATTAGAACTTGCTCAAATACAAGAGGGCCTGACATTTCACTACACTATAACAAACATATATCTTCCTTCCTCCGAGCAGTGACAAAGCAGTTCATTTTAGAGACACAATCCCAGTTAATGGTCTGAGTCAACCACTGCACTTGTCACAGGCTTTTAATTGAATTTTAATGTACTCAGGGTTTTAATCCTGCTGAGAAACCATTGTGTTATTGTATAATCCATGACTCAAAGTAAATGCAATAAACCATATAGACTTCATTTAAAACTACTCAAAGGTTAATAACATGAAATACTTGGTGGTTATAATGAAACTCCAAATAAATTTCACTGTAAAGAGCTAAAATGAGCAAAAATGAGCAAATTTGATCCTTTCTGTCCTGCCTAGAAATCTCCCTCTATCTTCAGTGACTTGCATACTTAAAACTACTGAAAGACCAGGAAGTTTTTTTAAAAAGCAGGAATGGTGCAACATGCTCATTGTTTATCTAGCCATATGCCCTGGATGTACTTTAGTCTCTGTGGATCATCTACACGCATGCATCCTTTAATACCACTTGTTACGGTTTAAGGACTGGATATCTGATAATTGTTAAGCAGTTTCCACTATGTTTCTGAGGCAAAATCTTTTCCTTCTAAGCCATTAACCGTGTTCCTACATCAATGTACCAATGCTGCAAGTTATGGTTTGCAGAACCGATAAGAAAACCCCTTCCAATCTGCACTGATACCCGAAAACCTCACAAGAAAGCCTGTAAAGAAGCGCCTATAGAATACATGGGATAAAGCTCAGGCTCTGGAATTCCTCAGTTTAAAATTATATCTTGTCTTCATATCATCATAGTTAGCAAGCAGATAGACCTTAGCGTGGATAATTTATTTACATTTTACAATGAGAAAGAAAAAGTTGCAAACCCCGCAACATTAGTTTTAAAATTTTTCTAATTGATCATATGCAAACTTTATTTTAATTGAATTTTTGTAATGGGAATTTGAATGCTTTGGGTTTTAAATTTTATTTATGTATACTGTGAATATAATTAAAAACAATCATAGAATTATATAATTAGGTGTGATTACAGTAAGTAATGAATTTAAGGAACTACAGAAAAGAGAAACGTCATTGAGCATTAGGTGTCCAAGGTGTAATGACATTAATGTCAGTGTTACAGAACAAAAACAGTTCAGAGGGCTAAAAAAATTCCAGAATCCATGGGCATCGTTTCGTGCTGTGTCCCCTCTTGCCTGCTTACACCTCCTCTGTTCTTTTGGGGTAGTCAAAGCTCAGGCAGTCAGTCAGAAAGGATTATTGCTGAATCCTATCATGCCATTTTTCAATGCTCTTTCATAAATCGCATGATAACTCACAGGCAGATATTGTGATATTGTGATTTACTGATAACTTTCTGATTAACCCCAGAGCTTGGCTGCTGTGCCTCAGTACGTTGAGTTTGAAGCTGTGTTTGCTGCTCTGAGCTACAGGTGAAGGAAGAGAACATCTATGGACATAGCGGGACTTTTCTTCATCGCTCAAGAGAGCACAAATTCTTCAGTCAATACAGTTATTTTGGGCATTTCTTTACTGTCCTGAGTCAGATGTGGACATCCTCAACCCATGGGAAGCTGCTGTTTAGACATCTTACAGATGGAGGTACAGATACTGAAAACAAGTTTGATTACTGAAATGGATTTCTTTTTTTCTGCACAAACATTCTCATTTTGCTTTCTCCTTTAATGTTGCATGTCTTAGTTAAGGCTTGTTTTAAGAATATTTCTGTTGGGTTTGTGCAAGCTTAGTTCAGAGAGAATTCAGGGAAACTGAAAATAATTTAAAAATAATTGCAGTAACGTATTTGTTACATAGCAAGGGGCTTTAGATCATTGCTGTTGAAACACTGCCTGAGCACCTAAAAGAAAAATCAAACTAAACATCACTGTATTCCTTAATACTGCATACAAGCGGGATAGGATTATACCGTGACACTGAACTCCATAATCTATTTTCCACAGAAAAACTATGAAAACCCTTGCAGGTAGATGGCTGTTTCTCAGAAGGCAGCAATCGGGACCGCTGCCCAAACAAAGCTGTGTCTCCCAGCCGGGCTGATGCAAAGCTGGAGTTTGGAGGGACTGAAGAAAAGTGACTGGAGATGCAAAACTCAGGTGGTGTTCAGGTGTGATCTGAAACGGCTCAGTGAGTCACTAGCCGTGTGAAAGAAGTGACTTTCGAGTATCTGCCAACACTGCAAACCTACTGCTGCAGCATTGAGAAATGTTTCTGCAGACAGATGGCTAAAACATATTTTTTCAGCTAAAGCTCACGAATAAAAATAAAGTAAAATCATACTGAGTAATAACACTACCAAAAAGTCTACGCTGTTGTTTCTTAATCAGTAGTGACTACATATGTATGTTGTCATATATTTTCCTTCCCTCGCCTTCAGATTCCACATTCTGGAATATTTTAGTAATTTCAAGTAACTTGTGAACTGACAAATGGCTTGGGAATATTACAGAGCTATTTTTCACATACTTCTACTATAGTTTCAGCTCCCAAGTAAGCTAATCAAGAGCACATGTAATTTCAAGCACCTTTCTGGCCTCATTACAAAGAATGGAAGTAACCATATGTTTGAAGTTAAATGCATCCTTTAAAAGTTGGCTAAATCAGGACCAAAGTTGGGAGTTTAATTGCCACTGAATTGGCRGTGTGAAGGTCTTGGATTCAGTCCTATAGTTCTGGCACAACCATGTTGTTCCTGGCATTGTTTAYGTAGTATATAACTCCATATACATAACATGTAAATATACATATATTTGTAYACACACATTCCTGCAGGCATTTATAAGATAGGAAATTTGAACCGAAAAGGAGAGAAATTGCCATCCATAGCACTGCCCACTTTACATGTCTATGACTTTACCATTAGCTAATTATTATTATGATTCCATGCTTATTCCTTTATTACCACAAACTATTATTATGAAAAACTTCTATCTATCCTTCATAGCCCTTACGACATCCCAGTACATTTTTATCATCAAAAATAGCTGTTACAGAAAGCCACTGTGAATTTTGGAAGTAGCATAACACCGGGTGGAGTGAGAAGGTTGGGAGGAGAGGTTTTGTATAAACTTTTTTGCTGCCATGTTTGTCATCTGTGTTATTGATATGTCAGATTATGGTAGACCAGCTCTAACGATCTACTAGCAAACTTATAGTTGTCAGAATTGTTGTATAAGCAGTAGCTTTTGTTATGGGATTTGTCTCATATTGCAAAACTGAGAGAGAGTTTTTCAAGGTTAATGCTGTGATGTGAAAGAAAGGGCTTAGAGAAGGGAATGTCGAAATTCAATCCCCTTTTTTAGCAGAGGGACCCTCTTCAAACACTTTTTGAAAGTCAGAAGATGGAAGTATCCCTAAATAAGCTCAGAAATCCTTCCTTTATTGCTACATGTTTTTAGTTATTCTAGATTTTATTGCAATATACTAAGATTTAAAAATGACAGGGAAAGGTAATGTCAGTAAATCTCTCTTTTGTGTTGAAGAGTTGTACCTCAAAATGTCATTTCTCTAAAGTGATTCCTGGAGAATCCGGTGATGCTTTGTGAGTTCAGAGCCTCAACATTAACGTCTGAGAAATGTCTCATGATAAATACTAAGAATTATGTGCTGAAACAATGCCTTCAACTTTGACAAGTAAGGAAAATGTCCTAGGAAAAACAGGAATTAAGTTGTCAAGAATATAGTTAATTTACAGATAGACCTAAATAAACTCTTTTTTTATTATTATTTACTAATTTGCTTCCAGTTTGCAACCCAGTACATAACCCTACACCTTCCTAGAAGGACTTTCTCTTGTTCTTTTCCTTARTCTTGTCTGGCAACAAGAACAATTTCCAGGCAATTTTATAGTCATTAGGAATCTTATTTCTTAAAGCAGTGGCAAATTTATTTACCGAGGTGCTCAGGCTAATGTCAGGAGTTATTATTAATGCAAGTAAGCCTCAGTTACAATAAATCAGCAGCAGTATTGAGGCTATAATTAGTCAAAGCATTGTGTAAAACAAGAGAGATCAAGGGATGAAGGGAAGGCAACTCACTGCACGTGACCACAGCAGCCAGACGAAGCCGAACACAAGCAAGTGCTGGGGTTGGGTCGGTTACTGGGAAAAGAGGCTGGAAAATTGCTTTGTTCTTTGGAAACTGGTGATGTTCGCAATGGAGGATGATCCCTGGAGGCAGTTATATCTCACTGCCCCTTTACCAGCAGCAGCATTATGCCATTTAGGGTAACCGTAGACGTGACACAGACTTGGAGAGCTCTTACTCGCCGCCACCCACAGGCCCAGCCTTCCCTGGGTCTGCCCTGCTGCACCCTGTCAAAGAATTCCGTTTCTGTAACTTCTTCCACATGAATACCTAAAAGCATTTCATGTGTTTCACCTTCAGTGTTTTCGTATCTTAAAATCTGTACATGGGCAAATGGAAGGCTGCATAAACACTAGCACTGTGACAGTGAAAGGAACAAATAGCCTTTGAAATTGTGTATTGAAAAGAGGGGTTTTTTCCCCTCACTTCATCAGTATTTGTAACTTACTGAGACTCTCACCTAGTGATTTTTCTTAGTTTTTTGTTTATGGGATTTAAAATGTTACTATAAAATGCAGTGGACCCTGAATCCTGCCTGATTTAAGATCTCTGCCAGATAAAGCGATGAGGAAAAGTAGTTTTCAGGGTGTTTTCTTTTACATATTCTGGCTAGAGAAGCACAGAATAAGATGGATCAGACCTAGTCAAGTTTTGTGATACATTATCCTTATTATAAGGTTAGAAAAACATTTCCCTGATTCAAGTTCCAACTTGTCCTTGAGTGGTCACCTTCAGCTGATGAAGTGGTTGCAATGTGGAAAGATGTTTAGTTACTGTGGGATCATTAAATATAGTTTTTCTAATTTTTATTATTTATTTTTATATTGAAATTAGAGGCTCTAATTTTCTTCAGCAGGGTTTGGACCAAACAACTATGAGTTTGGTTTTACAATGATGCTAAAAGATTTAGTTAACCCCCTCTTAGCACTCTGCCATACACCAGCTTCATCAGAAAAATAAAAGCAGATCTGGCTTTACCTCTGAATGAAGAAAATCTGCCACACTAATTATAGCTTTCATGTTCCACACAACTTTCATAGAAACAGATACTTACAGTCTAGAGGACAGTCTCATCAAATTTAGCTCATATTTTACCGATAAACTGTTTAAGATTCTCTTTTTATATACTCTATAATGTTGCTTCAGTGTATTTTCAAAGGGTTTGCAATGTGCTGGTATTCTCAAGCAGAATACATCTGAAATAGTTTTTGTGCAGCTGTGTTAGCTCCATTCTCTTCTCTTTGCTTTTAGCCGCTCCCCTATTTGTCTGTTTAACAACAATTATATGGAATACTTTAATGCTCCCATTGTCTTTACTTTGTTTGCACTTGAAATAGGTTGTGAAGGGGCCTTTTACAGAGCAAGCAAAATGTCTTGTCAGCTGCCATAGTAGCCTTGCTTTTGGGGGTTACCCCAGAGATGCTCAAAGTAACTATTGAAATTCTCCCCTTAGATCTCTGTATTGGTTTTGCTGCATACACATTATATGCATCGCTAATGATTTCCATGATATCTTGCTAAAGCTTTATTTTAATTCAAGGATACATTTCTCTGTTAAGCTGGGCATTTTAAAGTCTTTTGCATGCTCACTGATATAAGGACTGCAGCTGGCAGTCTGAAGGCAAGAATGTCAAATGTGGAAGGAGTCCCAGTCATAATTTAAATGCGTATGAGACAAGTAGAAGCAGTAAAGCATCTGGGGCATCCTAAATGGGGACATATTTAAACTGGTTTGACAGTGTTTTTCATGAGTTTTTCCTTCCATTAATGTTAATGCATGCAGTGAAGATACTGTTTATTTATCCTGTTATCATGAGATAACGCATGAGTTGCCATAAGTTTTCAGTACAGTTACCATCTAGTTACCCTGAAATAACAAATAATAACTCAGGGCCATATGCTCGTCTCCTGTGAGATAAGGTTGCATGGTGTGCAAAATACACTTAAGCAGAAAGTGTTTGCTTGGACTATGCCACAGAATATCACCTTCAAGGGCAGAACAAGTAAGCAGAAAAGGAGGAGAGACTTTATCAACAAAAATGTGTCCTACYTTTTCTCCAACCCAACCCAAGGAACAGGGAAAAGCAACAGTCAAGTACCAGCCTGCACTGCCCCTTCTCCCAAATGAAAACGATTTGCAGGGCAGTACAACCCAAGGGCAGCCGTACTCTCCTATAGCACAAAGCTGGGAAAAGGAACCAAGCAGCCTACACCTCTACTGGAACGTTACCGGGTATTGCCTCGATGAGCTGGGAGTTCTCAGGAGGGACAAAATAACTAAGGAGTTTAATTTGGGCAACCAATATGAATACATAATCCATGTTATGTCATCCTGGAGATTTGGGGTTTTTTGAATGTCGAATTTTTCCATCATGACTCACAGTACACTCGTTCTTAGCTGCATGTGGATCCCCTCACAGTGCAACATTTTCAAGGCCAGATATGTCTTTGTATCAGTTCCCACAGCACACGAGGTTCCTTCTTCAACGGCCTCCAGGTTCAAACAAACCAAGCCCTTGTAAATAGCATGTTATGAGGCACAGTCAGTCTTCTCATTTGCTCTAAAATACTTTAATAACTTTAAAAAAAATAGGTGTGATATGCAATATTTGGTCTATCTGGGGCTGTGGTCATCACTGAGAA
Organism: Phoebastria nigripes; assembly: GCA_035582835.1. Taxonomy (NCBI): domain Eukaryota; kingdom Metazoa; phylum Chordata; class Aves; order Procellariiformes; family Diomedeidae; genus Phoebastria; species Phoebastria nigripes. The sequence continues at coordinate 1,617,858 of JAYKAV010002109.1, read as the reverse complement.
GTTACTGCTTTAGGTAAAGATTATTTGTACTACCGAATGCATACTATGGACTAACTCCTGAATAACGTTTCCAGAAAGAATGCAAAATCCCACAGACTTACCGTGGCAGGATGATTGGCAAGCATGTATTTCARCGGAGTTAATAGGATGACTCACTAGCTCCTTTGGTAAAAATATGAATTGTCATCTTGTCACTGACAAAAACACGAACCTCCCAGGGAAAGCTGCAGGGAAAAAAACCCCAACAAACAATAACATTCGTTTTGAGATAAATGTTAACTACCAGTCACCTGCTGTACATAATAAATCATGCATTACAAGTTGGCAGTCCTGCAGTCATAACAATAGCCTTTTAAGTCGGAAATGATAAGGTAAAAAGCAGCAGAAAGGCACAGAACTGCTTATAAAGACTCTGGGTTTCAGGTCATACTTAATCCTCTGCAAGGATGTTAACAAACTTGCTATTTTCTCTATGGGATTTTGAATAAGAATTTAATATTATTAATAGACATGCAAATTAGCAGGGACGTAGTGGAATCATACAAAAAAATACAACTAATAACAACTCAGCAAAATTAAATGTTATGAATTGTGCAGCGGCTTCATATTCTTTCTAAAAATGCGTGCAGATGACAGGAAGGTCTCGTTTCCTGTCAGACTAGGTTGTTGGTTCATTTACAGTAAGCCCAGGATTCAGCCTGTTACTGGAATTTCCATGCACTGAATGGCCCATTGATTGGCTATGCAGGAATTACAACTATTTTTGTAAATATTTGTACGCTATCATAATGGCACTTTTTTATATTTCTCATTTCAAAGACCTGCTGACAGCTAGGTAGTCTTTTTTAGGCTTTCCTTCAGACCTCCGTTCCAGCACCTCATCCCACGAAGTTCATAACACCTACATAAGGTTCCGTAATCTATGCTGGTAGGACCCTGTCCACTGTATGATTTGATATACATGTGAGTTTACTCCTTGTTGCTGAGTTGTGTTCCACAATCTCATCTTTTATGTTGAAAGTATATATGCTTCTGAGTAAAGATAACTTTGCAAGTATGACTTGAGTGTAAATATATGTGCAATCTGCAGGAAAAGCTGAAATAATAGCCCAAGGAGGTACGGACTGTATTATTCATTTTATTACTAATATTATGGGTTTTTTCTCAGATTTTTGTCACTGAATACGCTGTTTTTACTGCTGCCAGAAGCCCAGTACCTGGTTTCCTCACTCTCTGCCCTGCTGTGCCAGGACCTGTCTGCAGCTTTCATTTGCTTTCCAACTCATGACGGGCTACTAATTGAATGAATGCATGTTCCCCAGCCTGCTCCCCAAATCCATGCAGTGATTGCAGCTGGGAATAAAGGGTTAAGTCTGGCAAAGGCTGAGCTCTGGTTGGTCTGAAAGTGAGAAGCCAGTTATGTGACAAGGAAAAGAGGTTCTGGACTGCTTAGATAAAAGACTCTCAGCATGTGGAGTCTGGCCTCCTAGAGGAAAAGTCAGACAAATATATAATCAGTTACTTAAAAAAAAATACATCATTTAGTCTTTTTAACAATGAACTATTGTTATTTCTTTCTGTGCAAGGGTGGAAGGTTTAATGGATATATGATATCCATTAATGGATATATCATCATGATAGAACAGATTAACACTAGAGTAGAATTAATGGCTTCCCCTTAGGGGAAGGAGAGAGAGACCTTTATATTTTTTTGTAGAAGAACACCCATTATTATATAATATGTTCATAAAAGCAGCAGCTGAGACTGATGAAGTGCTTTGGCTGTTGGGACATTATTCTCAATGGCTGCCTTTTATTGGCTCCGTCATTACAGGAAAAAGTGCATCATTTCATTATTCTGTACTCATGGTTTCCAGTATTTTTCTAACAAGTAAAAACAAAAATAAAAATGACTGTGTCAACAATTACCTCAAAGATAATATTTTCCTATTCCTGAATTCAAAATGTGAATTGTGATGATATGCACCAACAAACTCATTTCAAAGTCTTTTACCCTTGTGTCTCTGTGCATAACGAGCAAAAGACCATAATGAGAACCAGCAGGGTCTAGGAGATAACACATGACTCTGCGCCTTGGGTTTCCCCCTCCGACACGCTGTGCCATGAATACTGCTTGAGAGCACGTTCCCAGTCGGTCTGCTTCTGGGTGCCCCCACGCCCAGGTCCCACCATGAGGCGTATTGACCCTTAAAGCTATTGGGTGCCTGCATCTCCCATGAGCTTCAGTGAGCGTGGAGGTTGCTCGGACACCTCATCAGCTGACTTGGCTCAAGGTGATTCCCCTGAGTCGGCAAGAACGAGAGCCAAGGATCCTCTCCCCTCGCCAGAGATGCTTGCCTCCCCGCTTCTGCCTGCCAGCTTCCATGAGCAGCGCATGATTGCTCTGCTTAGCTCCTCAGACTAATACCAAAATCTGTTTACTCACTTGAGATACCAGTGACTCAATCCGAAGCTCACTTATCAAAAACTCTCATTATTATGACTAAACTGCAGCAAAAGCAGGCAAGGTAAAGAATGAAGCAATCCTCCTTTTCCATCTATTAACCATCTTCATAACTATCTCTCCTCTTCAAATGACAGAGGAAGAGGGATGAGCTATGCGCGTGCCATTACAGTCCTAATTCTGGGCTGTTTTCAGGGGATAGAGGGCATTACAAAGTCAAGGCTCTCCTCAGAAACTCTCCAGAGGCTTCCTCCCCTCATCTACACCAAGGGAGACCTAGCGACTTGCAAAAGTGGCAGAATGTCCCARGAATCTGTCTTGTGGGACGGCCTTGGTCATGAAAGCATGAGAGGATACCGCCAGGTTTGCAGTCATGTCTGTTTTGAGAGGGTTCCAACACAACACACACAGTAAATTGAATGAATTTCTTTTTTTTACTGATCATACCAAAAAATGTTGTGCCTTGCTGGAAGCTGCATTTAGTTCATTCAGTCAATGCAATGCTTTTTTTTTTTTTTTCCTTCTGAATCAGTACTGAGCCATTGAAGTATTGAGGGTGGATTTTGATAGTACATACAGTAGTACAATGGATTTGGAGAGTTTTCCTTGGGGTGAGCCAGAAAGCTGAAGACAAATGCACTCATGTTCCATAAAGCCCTCTCTGCATCACTCCTGCTCTGCTTTGCATATTTTATAAAAGTATTTGCTATTAAGCAATTATCCTGTTTCACTCCAGAAGTATTTTCATTTTGTGGCAGAAGACATGAACTCTGGGCACAGGCTCCAGGCTGATTTGTTAAGCAGTCCAGGATTGCTCCGAATAAAGACTCTTCGTGGCTGCTACAGCAAGTGGTGAGTTTAAACTGAGTTGGAAAAAACTTCTGTATCCTGGACCAGGCTTGGCGGGCATCCTCCACAGAAATGTGTCTCACAGAACTGATAAGAGGGCAAGCTGGGATCCTATTCAAAGATTACTGTGTCTTCCACTGTTTGTTCATACTACTATTTGTGTTTGTAATGTTAATATACAATTCATATTTTTATGAATTAATTTCCATACTTATATTAGAAAGTTATTCTCTGACTACACAATACAGTAGTGGGATTTCCTTTTAATGCTATTTTCCCAATTTTGTGAGTTACATCGTAAAACTGGGGAAAAGTATATTAATTACTTATTACCTTCAAAGTACTTGCTGTACAAGAGTTTATTCTTAATTCTGCATCAGTAAGAGCTAGGATTCCCCTAGGAAACACCTTTTTGATAACTGAAATGTTTTCTAGAGTTCTGTGATAAAGTAAAAAACTGCATAACTCCACTCAAACTACATCAGGAAAAAGGATTATGGCTGCAGCACCAGGACCAGGGTACTGCTACTCTTTTATGGTGAAGGCAGCATGAAAAGTCTCTGTTGACAGTATTACTAAAATGCAGAGAGAAGATAAAGCAATGATAAACCAAAGAAAAAGGCTAAAGCCCTGCAGCAAAGATATGTGTATTCGTGACTTTTCCATCACTATCAATAATGCATAATGACCATCATGCAGACGATGACACCAATTTTTGAGAAAGACTGAGTCAAGCTTTCTATCACCAAATGTGAAAAAACATTTAACATGACATTGGGTGTCAAGAAGACAGGACCTGCTAGATAAGCAAAGATCCAGCAGAAAGGGTAACGGGAAAGAAAATCAGCTGATGTTGACATAAATTGACATCTGCTGTACCAGTTTGTAGTGGTTTATGGAGGTAAACCATTCCTTTGTTAATATGTACTGAAAGAAACAGTTTTTAGGGCCACAAAAATATCTTGGCTAGAAAAAACCCGAAATGATGGTTTATCTGTGAGCAATTCTGCAACATGAAGAAACCGCGTTCAATATTATGCTCAAATTTTACAGCTATCTATGTTCTCCCTTTATGTACTGCACTCTAATTCTGCATGGCAGTAGACAATAGGTACGTTGCCGATTGCCTGTGGTATCTTAGATTCTGTACTGATGCCTTGAATAATTATTTTTGCATGAAGATCATGGTGGCAAAGGCGAAAACCCAGACTGTAACTTTCAAAAGATTTCTTTTTTTTATGTTTGAATCCCAATGGCATAAATTCAGTTCTCACACCAGAAATGGCTCTGGTGTAAATGAGAGCAGAACTGGCCCAGTATGTGCATGGCTGGGCATCTGACTTCAGCAAGATAACTTCCGAGCTCACTTCCACTCTGTGTGGACCATCCCTCACTCCATGTTACCTATAGTTTGATGGTGAAATTTGACTTGGAGTTTGCCTACAAATCTTGTAACTGTTCGTTGAGCTTCATCCATTAAAACCAGTGGGAGTTAAACACAGACATGTAAGACCTATATATGACATGTAAGACATATATATGTTTTAAATCCATAAGACAAATTCTATCCCCATATGCAGATGACTATCAAGCTACAGGGAACTCAACAAACACTGTCAATAACCTCAGGGTGACTCACCAAGGGCAGCTCAGCATGAATGAAAGAGGCAAAGCAGAGCACAAGCTACCAACATTTTCACCCCTTGCTATGGCCAAGCACTGATGGCACAGGCCAAACCCGTCCTGGAGGTGAGGAGCGCTGATTCACACCCCAGAGTCCCAGAGCTACAGCTGAGCATGGAGTCTGATCATCAGAGCCCAGATCTAGGAAGGCCATGAAACCAATCCGGATTAGGAGCATTTTGAAAATATGGGTAGAATTTCATTCCTCCAAGCAGTGTTAATTAATGAATGAATGTCCACTGCCAGCCTAAATGCTGCTTAATTTACTCTCCAAAATAACTCAATCTCAATGTGATTTCAATGTGATCGTTCAAGGAACTTGGTCCACTTATCTCTCCCTGATTTATAGTGGATTCATAAATTTTCAGTCTCTACTGCGTCAGCAGTTACTTCTGAATTTGAGCAGGAGCTGTTGATATGCTCTCCGGGGCAGGAATTTAAGTTCAGGCCTTTGCTTGCAAGGGTCGATGTTAGACGTCTCCCTTTCTGGCAGTAGAATCATTATAGAGCACGTAGTCCTTACTACAGTGCTGTATGTCTGATGCCTAATGAGGCAACAAAACTAAATTTACTGTAAAGTTATGCCTCTGATGCATAGCTGAGCAGGGACAGTGTGCAAGGAACACTACCACGAGGTCAAAGGTCTGCAGCAACTGCAAATTAAAGGAATTATTACTGTTCTCTTTAAACTAAGCTGTGGGAACGCAAGAAGGCTGAGATATAAAGGAGTAGAAGATTCTGCTATTCTCCCCTCCACACATCACGCCCTTATTCCTTACTCCTGGATGCTGCAGCCACAGCACACAGGAGGATGAAAGGACAAGAGAATCATTTTAACATTTGTGAATGGGACATACACAAGTCAGAACTGACTCTCTAGTTCAAGGAGAACACAAGAGCATAAAGTGTGGGAGAGTCCTTGCTCTAGATTCACTTTCATTTCTTATTCATTTCTTGGCCTTTAACAGTGATCCACATCATTATTCATACCTATCTTGTTGCTTTTTATGGGAATCATGAACAAACTATTATTGTTAATGCAGCAGCAGAAGGCAACGTGTATGCCGGTGTAGTCAACCATGCTCTTTTTGACGGAATAATAAATATGGTTAAAGATTTGCAGTGGCTTAACAGATGTATCAAAGAGACATGCTTGGGGATGGGAGAAGGCAGTGAGCACAGGAGAGTGATTCCTGGCTGGGAAGACACAGAATACCGGCCCTGAGTTGCTGGAAACCACTTTTGCTTTGCATGCAGGCATACTTATTTGAAGAGCACTTCCAAATAGTTTAGGGCAGAGAATCCCAGCTCGCTGTCTGACCGTCACCTCCAGGCTCTGGCCTCCCTGGGGAACACGGATGCCCCTTTCTGAATACCTAGAAAAGGCCTCAGATACTAGGGCTACTTTATGCCATCTAGGTGAGATGACAGAGCTTCCAGCATCTAATCGGACAGCCAGTAGTGAATACCACGCTTCTACTACTTCTACGAGTAATTTGGTGAGGCAGGTCTTGCCCAAAATTCAAGAAGTTTTTAGGATTCATGCAAATGAACGCTCGTAGTTAAGACAGAGCTCGCGTGCAACGAGAACCCCCCCCCCCAATCACTGCCAATTTGCCAAACTGCTCTTTTTATAAGTCGATAAAGTTTTTATGGGAAATGCTTTACAGAGAGAGGCAAAAGGCCAAACCCGAGGCAATCATTCCAGGTTTTGCAAAGTTTTGTAACTAAGACCAACCGCTTCCAACGGATCYGCAATGGACCGACCCATTCCATTCCCCGGTACCCTTCACGTTCAGCGGCGCTCGGACACGGGCTGCTCCGGCAGAGCGGGCAGGCGCAGATCCCCGCCGGGCTCCGGCAGCGCTGCCCGACCAGCCGCCCGCCCGCCCTGCCCGCGGAGCTTCGCCCGCCGCCCCGCTTCCCTCCGCCCGCCCGGGAAGCGCCGGGGGGGCTCGCCAGCCGCGGCACGCAGGGCCGGGCCGGGCGGACCCGCAGGCCCTCGGGGCGGCTGCGGGGGGACTCACCCTGCAGGCGACCCGTCTCCTCCACCGCAGGCCCCGGCGCTGCTCCCGCAGGGGAGAGGCGCCGCCGAGCCGGGGCCGCCGCCGCTGCTGTCCGCGGCCGCCCTGGTGCTGAAGCGGCCCGCCCCTCCCTCCCGCCCCCGCCGGCCCTTGTAGCGTAAACCAGTGGCCACGGCAACGCGCGTCACACAGCCCGAGGTGGGGCCGCCGCCGCCGCCGCCGCCGCCGCCGCCGCCGCCGAGGGCTCCCACCAACCGCCCGCGCTCCCGCCCGCCGCCTCACGGGGGAGGCCGCGCGCCGCCGCCTCAGAGGGCTCCTCCTCGGGGAGGCCCCCGCCGGGCCCCGCGGGGCGTGAGGCCGCCCCGGCGACACGTAGAGGCCGGCGGAGCGCCCGTCTTCGCCCCTTCCCTGCTCCCTCACGGCCTCCCCCAGCTCTGAGGGCCGGTGCTGCGGGTGCTGAGGCTCAGCTCAGGCGAGGAAGGCCCGAGAGACAAACCTTGCGCCGGAGAAGCGGCACCGTTGTATTTAATGGATTCCCGTGGGTGCCTCTGCGGATGTGGGGTCCCATCGACTTTACAACCGGCTTTGCCCTACCACGACCGAGCGGGATGCGGACCCCTGAGGCAGGGACATGACCGCCACCGTCCCTCGCCCTTCACCGCCCCGTCCACCTCCCCTTCCCAACGGCGATGGGACGAGAAAGCCGCTCGGGCCGGGCTGTCCTGGCAGGGTGGCAGAGGCCCGGTCAAGCCAGCGCCCAGGGAAGGAAGGTCCCATTCACTTGGTGGCAGATGGTTTCAGCCTCCGGTGACCCATTTCTCAGCTCATTAACCCCGAGAAATGTCAGAACAAAACTTCTTTGGTTTCGAGATCCTTCCTGCATGAAAAGCTGGTGGTTTTGGCCTCGTTATTTGTACCACAGGAGCGCTAGGAAGGCTCAGCCGAGGTCAGACCCTCGCCTGGTTATACGCTGGAGAGAGACAGAGACTGTGCATACGTATATATGTATAGCAAGAGGACATAAAGTTGCCAAGAGAATCTCAGCAAGGAAATCTGAAGTTTCAGGGATGCAAACAGAAAGATTAAGGTGATTTAGCTAAACTCGTGCAAGAAATCAGTGACGTGAGCACCAGCACCCGCGGTTTGGTCACTCACACCCCCAAATTCTGCCTTACCTGCAGCACAGTCCTTCCCACAGCGGAGAGGCGCTCGGCTGCTGCGTGGCCTTCTGCTGTTGGACCAGGATCTCCCTCCACCATGGCTTTTCTAGGAGATGGTCCCTCTACACACATTCCATACGCTCCTTTATGTGCAATATGTGATGTCACTGACTCGGTTCTAGTTTTAAATGGCAGATTTAGAAAACCAGGCTGTCCAGCTGTGGGCTTCTAAAATTTATTATCTTTGATCAATTACTTAACTGGCTGGATGGAATAAAACCCTGCATGGGATGAGGTTATGGCATTTGTGCCTTTTTTGGTCATTTCCATTCCACTGTAATACTAAATACTTTACATTTGCTGTTGTACAGTGTCTAAGTTTGCTTTTTGCCACTATACAGAACTAAAATGAGAGGTAATTTACTTTACTGTCCTGAGAAACTATGCCGAATGGGTAAGCCATGATTATTTTTGAAAAAAGTGCAGATTTAGTACTACAGTGACTCGTAACAATGAGCATACCTTGGCAAAAAAAGGTTATGAAAGTATTTTAAGCTGCTTTTTATCATAGGCAAATAGATATAATAACCTTAAATAGCCGTGTCTGTACTTCAACTTACAGCACCCCGATACTTCTAGGCTGGCTCTTGGGTATTACGCCAAAGCAAGATTTTAACCTTTTATCTCAAAAGAATCCGCAGCAATGAAATAAGACCCTTGTTAAACATAAAAATCCCCAAACCAGCTGTTATTCTTTAGGGCCCTTAAAAACACCTTCAATGTCTCCTTCCTCTTGAGAACAGTTTTATGACTCCAGTGATAACGCAATTGCAGCAATTACAAAGCACTTTGTAATTAAAGAATCCCGCTCATGAGCCAACTTCATTTTATATCATGGACACCAAGTTAGTTTATATTAGTTTATATTCCTAGTTGTCAAAAGTGTATTTAAATGAGTTGATATGATTATATTACTTTATTATTTATTTTATTATTTATCATTTATCATTTATTATTACATTAGTTTATATTCCTAGTTGTCAAAATAAATAAAAAAAAAGGTGATGAGACTTTTGTAACTTCCAAAACCCTCATAAACTCCAAACACAAACCAATTCTCAGCTACAACAACTGTATTTTCCAGTTGCCTGGTTCTGGCCACCGCAGCCGAGCCGGAGGCCAGTGGCCCTGAACAAGCAGCACGCTGCCCGAGAGATGAACAGGACGGGAGTGTGTACACTCAGCCTCTGCCAGGATGAAGCCCACACCTCTGCCCAACCGCTCTATGTAGCTATTGAGTGATTAATCAGGCAAATTAATTAGTTAACGGTTCTACTGCACTTTGAAAACAGTGAATTACTAAGTAAAAGCTACGTATCTTTCTTTTTTTTTCACTCTATATCACTAGGTAATTGCCAGCACCATGGCATGGCTGGGTAAGGGAATAGTGTTTAATACACAGAGAAAAGCTTATGTTCGATGGCTGATAAACCTAATATAACATCAGGCAGGGAGAGCTGGATTTTCTTGGAATTGTGCCTTTACCTCTTTGCGCATTTTCGGGGGGGCGGATGTAAATCTGTGCCATCGTGATGTCACCAGGCTGCTGCGAATGGCCACAGGCAGGCAGGCCAGGGACACGATCACAGGGCTGGCAGCAATTTATTTTTCAACAAGTCGAAAAGCGGCAGGAGACTGAATGAAGGAGAAGGACATCTGTATGGTGACATCCTGGGGCCACTGAAGTTGCTGGGACTTTTGCTACTGAGTTCAGTAAAGCCGGGATTTCACCCAGAGCACTCTGTTTGTTTTGGAAATGAGGATTTTAAAGGTAACCTCTGAGGCCAGGTCTCCTCCGCCGATGTGATGTACAAGAAACGTTCTCTAAAGCCTGGACTCTTGCTGCCTCCTCCTACTTTGGCCCCAATTCAAGAAAGCACTTAACATATACATAAATACATTTCTCATCAGCAAAGCTTTTGAGCAAACACCTAGTTTAAAGATTCACTTATCTCTATTCATCGGTTAAGAAGTAAGATATTACTCCATGGGAGTAAAAAGTGGGATAATCTAGCTGTAAATCCTTATCATTTATATCATTTATAACCAGAGCTTAGTCATCTTTTGACCAGTGACGCACAGCACTGATTTCTTGCTGAATAAAATTTTAGAAGCACAGCCAATTTTTCACAGAGGCTTGGAACTGTGCCCTTTATCGGGTTTTATGAATGCAAAGCTCAAGGTCTGTAGCATGCAGCGGATAACCTAACACAAGGTCATGTTTTGCTAGAATAACAGCACCTAAATCCTCAAATGCGATGGCGGGGTCCAGCCCTACTTTCAGATTTTATCAAATTTCTTAGGGATTCTGATGTGCAGAACAAGTTCAAACTGTGATAGCAATAAAGGCAGTTGCAAAATGCTGAAGATTATCAAGCTTGAAACTGTAAAGGTCAGATCCTGATCTACACTTCCCCAATTCTCACGTGTATTTAGATCTGAGATATCCTGTGCATTTAGCTCTCCGCTCTGCAGTTCAGCAGGGTGGAAGAAAATCATCTTTAGCTTTGGAAAATTCCATCACAGGACTATGTTTTCATTCCAAAACTCCAGAATTTCATGTCATGAATTATGCATATTCTGTCTCAAAAGAAATCATCTGAGAAAAAAAAAAAACAACATGGCCTTAATTTTAAGCATATGCTTCTGAGACAACATGAGGGGGAAAAGTGCATTTTCCAGGTTAACTAGGCATTCACTTTTGCACACACACCAAAAAAAAAAAAAAGAGAAACACAACTGTAAGAAATTTTCCTTTCCATCCTGCCAGGGTGAAACCAGCAGATTGCACACACGACTGTCAGAGCACTGTAAGCTCTTCCTCTCGTCACTGGGCACCTTGCATTGAGCGCTCGGCCGGATTTTGGAAGGAATTTATACTGTCCCTGCCTGTTTTTTCAGTTTAGTAGCCATAGCAGGATAATTAGATCGTACTGAGTAAAAGTACTGAGAACTACTTGATGTGCAAATTTCTCTTAAAGGAAGTGGAAGGAGAGAAGACCACGGAGGTCAGAGTTTTTATAGCTCCTGCTACCTTTTATGGAGTTTTACTCTTAAATGTGAAGAGACTTGTTAAGTTTATTTATTGCCTGAACCTAGAAGCGGAGAATGCTTTCATTCATCCAAAAAGGTCTCTCTGAAGACAGAACGCAATTCACTGTTTCTTCTGCCATTGGTGCTCGGAATGAAAATGAATCAAAACAATCAAAACCACAAGATATTAGTCAGAATTAGCTCTTTTCCCGTACTGATGCTCAAGCTCTGGTCTGTATGAAATAATTTCCTGACCTTTGGCCAGAGAGGAAAAAGTTAAAAGCGCAAAATAAGCTATAAAAATGACCATTAAAACATTTCCTCAGGAAATCTATTTAAATGCTGATGTCATTTTCTACCGTAACTACTTCAATCTGAAATAGCTTCTTTAACTGTGGGAGACTAGAAAGGCACCGTCAGAATCATAAGGAGATGAAGGTTTGCCGATGCGACGGCAGACACGCTGTGAGACACGTTGAAGGGGTAATGCATGTGCAAGGTCCCATGTGAAAGGGATGCGAAGAAGACCCTGCTCCAAGATGAGTGAGCAATCTGAGGAAAGAGGTGTCTCCCTACTCTGTAATTTGAGTGCGGATCCTAGGACATTCAGCAAACTTTGCTCCAGCTGTCCAATTTTGGAGAAGCCCACGTAAGCACAGAATTTAAATGGAGATTTAATAGTCCAACAGGTGAGAGGCTGCAGAAAATCCACTTGGTATCATGACTATATAATGGAGTGAAAAAGAGGCTTCTAATTCAAGACACAGAGTGGTGAATGTCAGTTTATTGGGAAGCCAAGGGAAACAGGAGAAGATGGGGCCTCATAAATCTGGTTATACATCCAAAAATATACCTTAGGAACATTAGATGCTACTGGGAACACACATCGCAGAGCTAAGTGCTCAGCAAAGCATGCTAACCTAATTTCATCATTACATGAAAGAAGAAAATCCTGACTCATATTTTATGAAAATTGTTATGGTGAATCAGCAAATTACTTCTGTTTATCTCCTCCAACGTCAGCACACTGAAGTCTGGAGCAACTTGAACTAATCTCAGGGCACTTGTAAATAGCATATATTCAGACCAGCTGAAGCTGGGCTAAATGGAAACAAGCAGTAATTCGTCATTGACGGAGAGCTGGGAAGCTCAGAAAAATGCTATTTCCTGACTGTCCTGTCAGAAGGAAAGACAAGCTCTGTGTGTGCCTTTCACCTCTGACTCCTTTATGAGACCCCAAATAAAAATGTTTACCCTTAAGAAATGTGTGGCCATTATAACAAGATCTCCCTGTATGGCAAACGCTGGTGTTTTTATATATATGGACGTTTATACATATCCCTGTGGTAGTAGGGAAGAAAATAAAACTGCACAGAAATGCGTAACCTGATCTGGCTTGTTTAGCTGCTAATCCAATCTTCTCTCCTAGTAAAGCTCAAATAATTTGATTGTGTGTGTAGGGCATTCTGGAGCACCTGAGGGATGAGAATGAAATCCTGCCTAAATACTGTAAACAAGCAGAGAAGCTACTGAAATGCCTTCCTGCATCAGTACTCAAACTATGTCATGAAATTCCTGCTGGTCACCCTCAAACCCAGGTGATCTCCTGCTGTAGGGCTTTTCCAGCCATCCCGGAGCTCTTGAGAGGACCTCATGAAGAACAGCAGCACGATGTTCCTCCGTACAGGCTGCTTCTGCACTGGGGACCATTCTGCAGCCTGGACCATGCATTTCAGCTACCGGCTGAAAGTAGGAAACGTCCCCGATTGTGGCCACACCCGGCTGCACATCTTGCTGTAGATTTCTTGCGTGCTCCACTCGTTGGTGCTGTTGTAACAGCATTAACTGGCTGTAAATTCACATTACCCACTGAAAGATTTCTCTTGCAAAAAGAAGATCCTTGGGCATCACAGGATGTCATACCGTCTCAGCCTTTGTCTGTCCTCTGGCACAAAGATTAGGAGCAAGACTAAAGGTCCCATAAAAATGCTTCAGGGACCATAACTTCTGAAGCACTGATGGTGACTTCACAGGACCTGTGGGCTCACGACTCCGGAGTCAAGCAGCCTCTTAAACTTTCCTTTCCACAAGAGGGACAGAGGAGGAAACAGAATACAGCCCCAAGGGGTACCTGTGCAGAGGCAGCAGTAAAAGCAGGTAGGGAGTATAGGAAGGCATACAAAGAAATTCAGGGGAGAGAACGGTAAGGAAGGAAGCATTTGCTTATTTAGAAGACGACTTGGAGCAAGACCTGCTCCCGTCTGAGCAATGCATGTGCTAACTGCCACTTTGTATGGGGAAAAGGAATCGAGACGGCCCTTCCCAGCTCTCCCCGCAGGCAGCACAGGAGCAGGGCAGATGCTGGGGGCTAGCCCATGCCCTGGCCCCAGCCCCGGAGCAGAGGCCGTGGGTGACGATGGCACTCGTGCCCGAGTGACTGCGCCGTGATGGAGCAGGCGGTCAATCGGAGGTGACAGATATGCAGCTGGGCTGCACGCACTGACTTCAGAGCTCAGCTGCCGCTTCGGTGCATGACGCCAGCAGCGCATGAGTCACCTGGGGTAGACAGGAACAACGTTAGTAGTTTCCACATTTACAAAGTGGAAAAAGCTTACATCAGATTTTGTGGTATTTTTAACAGAGAAATGGCTTAGCGAAGCAGCAAGGCTCTTCAGTAGTATTCATGTGCTACAAAGAATTGTTTCATGGGCTTTGTATGAAAAGAGCTATACTGGAGCTTGATACTATTATTTACCATGTTGTGCAATATTGTAGCAATCAAAAAGAATGACAAATACAGAGCAAAAGTGATTCCTTTAGAGAATAAACCATTCTGACAAATACTGTACAGAAAGTAAAGATTTGTTTTGATCATCATTGGGAAAACATCTTTTAAATACTCAGTAAAGCACAGGCAGGCCTGGTAGCAAAACTCTCTTAATCCCTGGAGCAAGAGAGCAGTCACGTGGTGGTACCCTGTCACAGCATCCTAACTCGTGAGCCGTCAGCTCCCCCCGGCATCGGAGCTGGTGTGCCATCTGCGGCGGGGGCCAGGGCCAGCTGCGTCAGGACTCCTTGCGGGACAAGGAAACTGCCAGCTCAGCCCTAAATCTTGGAGAAGTTTGGTAGTTTCTGCTGAGATGTAAAATGTATAGCATAGAGCAGTAAGGATCACACATGCTGTGACCTACTGCTCTGCTGGGGAAGCTGGAAGAGGCGAAGGTGAGGCTCTTCTAGGCCTCCTGCTTCCCACTGGCTTTTCCCTGCTGCAGATGATAAGGAAATGAAAGAAAGGGTCTTCTCCTCCTCCTCCCTGCACAAAATTAATGCGCTGGCCCTGCAAGGATACAACAAACCTTCTCTTTCTGAGCCACTTATCTATCTCCTCCTTGAACATGAGAGGACCAGGGGTCATGGTTTAACCCCAGCCGGCAACTCAGCCCCACGCAGCCGCTCGCTCACTCCCCCCGGTGGGATGGGGGAGAGAATCAGAAGAGTAAAAGTGAGAAAACTCGTGGGTTGAGATAAAGACAGTTTAATAGGTAAAGCAAAGGCCGCGCACGCAAGCAAAGCAAAACAAGGAATTCATTCACCACTTCCCATCGGCAGGCAGGTGTTCAGCCATCTCCAGGAAAGCAGGGCTCCATCATGAGTAACAGTTAGCTGGGAAGACAAACGCCATCACTCCGAATGTCCCCCCCTTCCTCCTTCTTCCCCCAGCTCTATATGCTGAGCATGACGTCATATGGTATGGAATATCCCTTTGGTCAGTTGGGGTCAGCTGTCCCAGCCGTGTCACCTCCCAGCTTCTTGTGCACCCCCAGCCTCCTCGCTGGTGGGGTGGGGTGAGGAGCAGAAAAGGCCTTGACTCAGTGTAAGCACTGCTCAGCAGTAACAAAAACATCCCTGCATTATCAACACTGTTTTCAGCACAAATCCAAAACATAGCCCCATACTGGCTACTAGGAAGAAAATTAACTCTATCCCAGCCAAAACCAGTGCACAAGGGAACTCAGGAGACCTCCTGCACCAGGACCAGCCCCTACATAACTCCTTGGAGTGTTATCTCTGGGACAGTTTGGATCTTTTAAAATTGGCACTAGGCTAAAAGGGCAGCAAACATCAACTCACGTGCCAAAGTGGCAGGGGATAGCTGGAGCTATCTCCAGCTCAATGGGGCACTTTGAGCTGCAGGATGGGGCAGCTGTAGCACAAGTCAGGCTATGCCTTTTTCTTCCCTCGCCCTCTCTGGTCTTTTCCCAAACCATGAGATGTCTAAGAAGGGCTTCCTGCTCACCAAGGCCTCCAAATTTGAAACTAATATATTGCATTGTGCAGAAATGAGAGATCTGTTATGTTTGCAGGCTACTTTCACAGCTCTTTTCTTACAGGTTGCAACCTGTTGCAGCGAAGCTGACAGAACTGTAAAATAGGTTTATTGCTTCACCCAGCAAGAAAGAACCCAACCATCAAAACTCAAAGAGCTTGAGAGGGGAAAAAAGGCCCAGATGCTCTATCCTTTCACTGGAAGAATTCCTATATGATTTCTGAGACTGATCACACAGCAACTGCTTTATGGGGAGCTGGCAAGTTGCTTTAGGATGTTCTTATTTGATTCATCCATAAAGATTCATGCTTTTCATCAATCCCCACCAGTGGCTGTCTGCACATAACGGAAATCTGCAGCTTCCTTTAATAAGCAGAAAGATCCTACGAAGAGGCTACGACAGAACACTGGGATCAGTAAAAAAATGATTAAGTGACTCTTAAGCAATAATGCTTATTTCCAATGGAAAAGGCTGATCATAATGATGAAGCTATCATGCCATCTGTGAGGAATTTTAGGAGGTGCTGGCACAAGCCAGGTTGACCTGGGCTGTTTCGTTAAGCAAAGGGTGTGTGAAGCATCGCTCATCGGTCAGAACCGCGATACCACCATGTGCCCTGAGCAGTTCCGGAGCAATATATTGTGTTCTGGTGGATGCGACAGGCGTATTTGTTCATTTGTTCTTATATTGCTTCCAACACCGTGTTTTCAGAAACTCTTGTGAAAAAGCAAACTCCTTTGGAGGAAAATTCCTTTCAGCAAAGGAGCTGAAGGTAGATGATCTGAGCTGCATCGTGTGAAGTATCTGTTTGACTTCTCAAAATAGCAGCTTTAGTAGCTCAGAGAGTCCAAACAATCTCCCAAAGCTCAAGAGGCACAATTGTAACACAAGCTTTCTAATAATACAACAGCATAATCCTCAAGCCACTGAGAAATGGAGTGATAGTAGTTTCTTAGTTACACCTGCTTGTTGAGAGCTTGCATTGGAGGGCACCTACCTTGCTAAATCCTGTTCTTGTATCTACCTCACCAGCCGCAGCCACGTAACATCTCTGTGCTGTTCACCAGAGGAGGGAAAGTAATGATCTATTGAACGCATTTTTTACCTTTTGGTACAGTCTTCCAGCTAGAAACCAGATGACCACCGGGAAACGCTTCCTAGAAAGCTGAAGCCCTTGGAGTATTGTTTAGGAATCACTTGAAATTAAGGTTTTAAAAGCTGTTCTTCAAAAACTAGTAGTAAACACCATCTGGTGCATAACTTTATATATAAAAATAAATTTGTTTTTTATTACCACTAGGTATTGCTTTTCACCTGTAGGGCAAGCAAACATAAAAGTTGCTTAAGAGAATCCAAAAGAGTCCAAATAAATGGTGCTATATTTATCGTAAATCTGCAAAATGAAGGCTTGGGATTTCTGGCTTATATATGGTTAGAAATCTCTAGGATGTTTTTGAAACCACTCAGCATTTGATTATGCAGGAAGGAACCACTAATAACACCAGTTGCATTGACATTGTCAAAGTACACTTTGTTTTTTTCATATAGATATTTTCTTCCATAAGGAGGTTGAAAAGAGAAAGGCTGATGAAAGCAAGGATCAAAAGCTTATGCAAGCTGGATTGTGTTGGTTTGTTCTTTCCATGACCGTGACATCAAGGCTGCCTCGAGGATGAGAGAGGCACTGAGCACAGCTCCGATTAGAGGTCTCTCCCCATGGTTACAAACCAGATTTGTAATGGCGAAGTCTGGGAGAGTACAAGACAAATAAACTATGAATGGTGCTCTCCATCCCACGCTCAAGTGATCAGATCCACTGAGCATGGGATGGAGAGGGGTCTTATCAAGCATGGGTCACCGTGCAGCAGATACGGCCTGGCAGGACTGGCCCCTGAATACGCAGGCAGGTCCTGTAACGCACGTACGATGCCTCCACTGATGTGAACTGCTGCTTGTCCTGCTGCTGCCAGGTGTCCAAGGAAGCGGTGGTGCCATGCGGATGAGGAAAGGCTATGCTCTGCATGCTTTCCCACAAAGGACAAAATGAGAATGTGTTATGTGAGAAAACCCATACTATACAGGGCATCTACCAATCTCAACGGTAGCTTATGGACCTGGGTCTGAAGATGGCACTGACGGAGATTTCTGAGGTTTCACAGTGACTAGGAGCTGAGGAAATCACTACCTCTGAAAAGCCAGTCCTGAAGGATCTTTGGGTCTTCTCCCAGTCTACCCTCTGCTCTGTCAATCATACTGCTGCTGCAAAAACAATGGCTTTTTTTTTTAAGGCAACCAATTTTGGCTGTTTTAAAATTGATTTTAGAAATATATGACATTCTTTTTTCCCCCCTGAGCAAATAATTACAGATTAAAAATTACTGAAGCTTCAAAAGCTTTGGCTAATTTAGTCAGCCTAGCTTTACAGTGTCATTCGCCTTGCAGAGGAGACAGCTAGTTGAGAAAACATAATTTCAGCTGTGAAAAGGGGAAAAAAACCTAAAAGTATTGCATATGATTATTTCTCAAAAGTCACCCAAAATAAAATGCAAAAATGTAAAGCAAGGACATAAAAATATCTTTCTCATTTGAAAAAATTTGCTATTCCAGATAAAAGCTTTTGTGTCCTGCGGTCTCCGTGAGCCTTTGGAGGTCCTTGTCTTCCTCCAAGACAATGGCTGAATTTAACCACAGCTACGCAACCTGTTAAGGTGGTAGGGCTATTCCTGGGTATTGTACTGATTTATTCCTGAAAGGAGCATTCATTTTTTTAAATAAATAATTTTGTATTTTTTATCTCTATGCAGGTTCTTTTAACTGCCTCTCTCCTCTAGTCTTCTTCCAGAAGAAAAATCACTTCCCTGCACATTAACTGAGTTTAATTTTCTCCTTAAATCTGTCCCAGGCTTCTCATTCGTTTAGTGGTTGACAGAGTATTTTCAAAGTCTAAATATTAATCTATTTGAGAAAAGAACTGAAGCATTTTGGGGAAAAAATAAACTTTCAGATCTTTTCCAGAACTAGCAGTCTATTTTCTTCAATCTGTTTTTGATTTGAGTGAAACCCCATGTCCTTATTTTAAATTGACTATCAACGTCCCATTACAGAACACGACCATTATAGCTCAGTAGATGGTTGTGTCAGTCTTACTGGCAGAGATAAGCTGGAAATGAAGATTATTCAGTAAATTCATGGTAATAGAGCAGGGGCAAAATTTATAAAAAACAAAAATCACCCCAGTGATGTAGGGTCCTTTAGTTTTCACTGTATCATTGACTTTCAAACAGATCTAGCTTAGATTTACACCAATTCTTCTGAAAACTACACGATCTGGGAGCATGAAAAATCTTGACTGCAATTCTCACAGCAAGAACGTGTATCACACATGCTGCACGTAGGCACAGCTTATTTTATTATACCACCGGTGTGACCCACAAGCAAGCTCCTGTAGCTGGAATGAGCCGTGGAACGAGCTCTGGGGAACAGCGAGCGGCTCTCAAGGGCCTGAGCAGCCTTCTCAAATGTTAGCAGGCGGGTTGTTCCCCGATAAGTCCATTTCCCATTATATTTTACCTTATTTATACTTAAAAAGAGTGACCTGTTTTCATTTTCAAGTCAAGTGCATTGCTCTGGTGGACCTCGGAGGTAGAGAACCAGATAATTAATGCCAGTATTGGAGAGTTAAATGGTTTCATTGAACTGATTCTTTTATGCCCTCTGGCTGCCTGCTTTTCAGATCCTGGCAGGTTAGGTCTGAATACCTAAACAGTCCATCCAGTTACAGAGGTTTTACATTCCTGTTTTCCTTCATTGTTCTCCAAAGAGACAGGAGAAATCCCTCTGCTACTTCATATAAATAATGCCCATATTGGAAGAGGTTTTCTTTCAATGAAACTTTGAAGGAGAGGGTGACATTTCAAAGGAGAGCCGGAAGGACGGAGAGGGAGAGGCTGGCACAGAAGGATGTCGGGAAGGGGCACCAGGCATCTCTGAACCAGTAACATGAGGTGCTGCTCTAGCATCTACCATGAGCATATTCCCCATACGGTGTTACTCCCCATCCTTGAACCATGACCTGTATGAATTACTGAAGTGATAGGAAATCACTGGACATTAACAGTCCAAGCACTCATTTTCTGCCTCCTCTAGCCCAGCGTTAAAGATAACGTATGTAAACCTATCTGTAAAAGCACAAGCTGGGCAGTATAAGTAGATAAATTCTGTTTCTCAGTGTCGATCCCTGGCTATACATCGCTTCACGCCAATGAACAGTGCCCTGAGGAGGGGGTGGATTTCTCAGGAAAAGCCGGAGATTGCGGTGCCCACACAGGCTCCCACAAGGGCTGCTGGGCATATCCCAAAGGGAAAAGTACCCGAGCAACGGTCAGCCTCGGTCTACGACCAGCGATTTTTGCAGGTTCGAAGGACTAAATTCTTACTTGCACAAAATCTTGATATCTGTAGAGTCTCCTGATTGTAATTTTGTAATTTGTTCTCCAGCCACAAAAATACAGTTTGGCTGCATGTGAATTATGGATCAAAATGTGAAGGTATTTACAGCGTGTCACATATAAGAAAAGCTATTTGTTGTCACCAGGTCTGTCAACAGCACTCTGGTCTTCTGGAAGAACTACTAAACAGCAATCCAGGGATTTGGGGTGTTATTTGCTTGTTTAGCACTGAAGCTATGTACACCAGGGTCTTCTGATTAAATTTATGCAGCTTGGTATTAAATTAATACCAGCCATGACAAAATAAAACTCTGCTGCATGATCAATCTGACTTATAAAGCACAGAAAGTTCTCCTGTTCCCAAATTTGGTTTTTTTTCAGTTCTCTTTACTTCAGCTGGCGCAGAAAAGGCCGAGACAGAATGACAAAAGATCTCTGTGCACCCCTCTGCCTACATTTCCTTCTCCTCTTGAGTATCATCCGGAATAGCTCAGTTGTAGAGGGCATACAGTGCTGCCTCCTCTCCAAGTTACAGGGTCACCCTTCCTCTCTCTTCATCCATGCATGCAAAAGGGAAGCCAGCTGGCTGCGGGCACTTTCCTTCTTCAGGTTGCTTTTGGGGTTCTTTGTGTTTCCCTCAACAAGAAAGTCTACGATGTTTTAAGAGCATGAAATATGACTAAGAGGAGTTTTTGGAAAAAAAAAAAAAAAATTTTTTTTTTTTTTTAAAATATAAAAATAACAGAAAATGAGCTTTTTTTAAAACATGAATTGTTGGACTCTCCTTTCCATGGAAAATTTCGCAATTTCCAGTATTCACTCTAAATGAGAAGAATTTTTGGTGAATTTTCTGTGGAACAGAAACTCTTAGTTTTGTCCACTTTCAGTGGCATCTTTCAAGTCAAAATATTACAGAAGTACCTCTGTGAAAGAAGAATCAGTAATAAGGCTTCAGTACTGAACAAAGTGACACTCACATTAAGTCACCATCACTGCCAACCTCATTGTCTCCTGTTGTTGCCTTATACTAATAGCGATTGTATTAAATCATGGAAAAGCTTATTTTGTGATTTATGGTCACACAGTGTGTGGTGCAATAAATTGCCTAGATTAACAAGCCTTTTTACATCCACAGGTACATGGCCCCTTATAGTCAGAACATCTGCGTTTACCCAAGTACAGAAAGTGGATAGACCTATATTTTGCCATCATCTCTCCACACTGAACCAGGACTAATTGCACCTTGTCGTTAACTCTTTGAACTTAACTCGCTGCAGTTGCCAACCATTTGTAATGGAAATCTGGTGTGTCACCAACGTTTCGGGCCATCAGTAATTCTCAGTTTCAGAGTCCATCTGCTGTAATGAATATTGCTGCAACTGGAAGAGCAGAGTAGACAGTGGGCAACGCGTGCATGTTCCTGTGCCAGCGCTCCTCCATCAGAAAACACCAAGGAGGCCAAGCTGCCTGGCTCACCCCAATGGCTAACATCATTCAGCCTTCTGTAGCCAACTGCGTTTGCTTCAGAGATGTATAAATGCATTGGTTAGCGAATATCCCTCATTCCCTAATGTCTTTATCACTTTAATTTCTTTCTGCTATATATAGACTTTAAATACAATGTGAGTCAAATCCTTGTATTGCTTTTACTTGGCATCTGGTAAGAAAATTGCATTTTAATTACAACAGTGTCCTCCACAGCATTACTTTTAAAGTTCTCAGTAGCGTTTGTATCATACCTAGATTTACTTCTTCTAATGTTCTACCCCCTGAATGTCTTTTTAACATTTACTTTATTCTACGCATCATGCGTGACTGACATTAGGAATGACTAAGGGTAGAGATCAATTATTGTGATTAAAATTGATCCTCACTGCAACGCACTCCTGGCGTCACAGTTCACAAACCAACGCACATGAGCTCATTTGGCTTGGTCTTGCAACCATTACACATGGTGAGAATTTCACTGAGTAAAGTAGAATTATTGCTGTGTCGAAATTACAGTATTTGATCATTAGGAGAATAAAAAGCAAGCTGTGTTTATGTACTTTATACCTAGTGGTAAAGTCGCATTTGGTTTTGAAAGCATTTTAGAAATGAGCCATTTTATAGCAAGAGCCAACGTTTAGTGGTTTTATGCAATATGGGACCTCAGGTATCATGAAAATAAAATGTACCTTTGTTTCCTCTTACAAAACATGAGGAGTAACACCTATTTCTGTAGGCTTAGCTGAAAGGCATCAAACAAATGCTAACTATTTGTAACACTTTGCATTGATGAGCTCATCATAAACAACTAACCTGTGACAACTACTGTATTGGTCTATACCTGCATGTTAAAGCACCTAGGAAAGGGAAAAAAAATAGAAAAGGGGCATGATGAAGGAAGAATATGAGCAAGAGGAAGATTGAGCCGCAACACCATGGACAGAGAGGGAGAATTTTCTTTATGTAATGAATGTTTTAAACCTCATTGCCTCATTCCTGTCCTAAAAGCCATCACCACCTGTAAGTGTATGCATTAAAATGGCAAATCCATATACCTCCATCGTGTCTGGAAATTGAATTCTACTGTAGTTCTTCAGCACTCTTATTCAATAATTCTGATTTTTTTTTTCATATTTTCAGTTCACTTCTTTTCTAGCTCAGCCTCTTGTGCAGCTTAGTTTGTCAGTTTTATTTCGCCAGAGTGCTATGGAGGGAGCAACATATAATTCACAACTCAATAAAATTTAAGGAAAAATAAATGTTTGCTGCATCAAAGATGAGATGGAGATTGTGTAGGAGGGAAGGTGAGGGGAAGAAGCTGGAGGTAGACTTTAAATTGCTTCTTTTGGAAGAGGTTTGAGAATCGAGAGTAGGTAACAGAGTACAAAATGGCTGAGGTTCTAAAATGGACATATCAAGAATTCAAATGCAAAAAGCAGGAGGAAAGTATTCAGAAATAGTGGCTGTGCAGGGTGATTTCAGCCAAATGAGAAGTAAGCAGTCAGTACTGGAATTCTATGATTCGTTTGAAGTAAGGTAAACCAATTTGTTTAAAATTTTGTTGGCTGGAAAAAGCCAACAACTGCATCTTCATCTTTCAAAACCACAGGATACAGCAAACTCCTCCTCATTTTACAGAGGCAGAAGGTCTGTACCGATAGTTCAGAGATTAGTCAACAGCTTTATTCATTTCAAAGAGGAGGTCATTCAGATGCCAAATAAGTGACTCAAATGTCAAAATTATCACTATTCCTTTTTCGTAAATGAAACAGGCTGGAGGGTCTTAGCCCTGAGTTACTGTTAAGTCATGTCTCATTCTGCCCCCAAAATACAGCTTCTGGCCAGCTGAGGAGTTACTAAAATGGAGCTGAACTGGAAAAGCCCAAAGGCAATAGCTGCATGGCACAGGTATTTTGTTTCGGTATGTTATATACAAGGCATTTACACTGTGGTAAAACTTGCCAAAGTAGGGCCATTTCCTTTCCACACCTGTGACAGCATTACAGCTTTCCAGAGAGCAGCAGGGAGAAGTCTCGCAAGGAGGGGCCGCCGCTGCCTTCCATGCGCGGTGCTCTCAGGGTCTGGCCGTCGTTGTATTCCTGGCACCAGGGATGCTGCTAAGAGAAAGAGGATGGAAGAGAAGCTATGAGTCTTCTTGCAGCAGTCTGCAGTGCAAGCTGACTGTGCCAAGGCAGTAAATTGAATCAAAGTGTGAACACAACCAAAAGATTTTGCATTCACTGGGTCTTTCAAGGAAGAAGACTGGGCATTTAAGACATACTTGCTTCTTCCAGTCCCCTTCCAACCTTTTAATCTGGAAAAGCAGCACCACACTGCTATCCTGCTACGACACAGAGTTCTTACCGTCTCCTAAGCACTGGGTTTTTACTTGGATCTCCAATTAATTAAAAAAATTGAAAACCTTACATGGTTATGAAATCCAGCAGCAGATTCCCAACCCTCTAGCTTTTGTGCAAACACTCCAGCTGCAATGGCAGCAATGGAATTACCTTTGGTTTACAGCACTGCAAGGAGAAACAGAAGTTGCCCCATTTTTGCTGAGGGAAAATGTATCCATCAGAGTAGACTGAAATTGGATGGGGTTCCCTCCCCGTGAGCCAAGGAGGAGGCGAGAGGAGGTAGCAGCTGCTAGCAAGAATTGGGGGAGGGAGTCTCCCTGTCTTCGTATGCAATGAAGAGTTCTGCTCCCCTCACATCAATCCCTGCACTCGGATCTTTAAAGTGTAGAACCAAAATGGTTCAAACTCTGCCTCTTCCATGGGCAATTTCCTGCAGGAATGTCCAGGTGGAAAGGAGATCAGAGGTATCCCCACGCTCCTGACAATGGCACTGGACCGTGTATCTGCAGATTCCCCCAAGCTGCAAGATCAGCATTTTAAGAAGTCTTAGTTGATATAATTTACCTTGCAATATTTATTCATTCTCCATGAAATAGTAAATTTCAAATGAAAGCATGCAGAGAATATGCAATTTATATATTTTAATGTACTTTCAGTATGTTATTGTAATGAAAATGTTTACAAACATATAAAATACAGAAGTTTCATTGCAATCTTTACTAACATCTTGGTATGTCTCTACATCTGCACCCACAGTAGACAAGATACTTAACTCAGCTTGCTGAAGATAAGTGCTGGGTAATGTGTCTCTTCCAAATTTCTTTATGGTTTTTTAGTCATGAAAATTCAGTGACGTATGTCAGTAAAAAAAAATATAAACTGTATTTCCCTAGTAATGTTCCTTGTCTCTTAATCACTGCAACACTGATAGGATTTGATAATAAACAGGTCAATAATCCTTAAAATCTGCTCTGCAGTTTAATCTTCTTAAAAGCAACAGGACTCTCCAGAGAATAAGCCAGAAGAAGAATCTGCAGATAAGCTCAAAAATAACAGGTGGATGAAAGAGTGGAGACCACCTAAAGCGTTAATTTTTGCAGTTAAATGCTGTACTCTAGCATAACTATACTTAAACAACGTGGTGCTTGGGGTGAAACCCATCTCCCATTGAGTCAACAGAAATCCCAGTACTTCACATACTCTATACTGACATATAGCCAACCAAGTAATTGCAAAGCAATAAAATCTATTTTTCTTGTGACACAACCGCAACCACAATGTTGCCATGGCAATGACTGAGCTTCATTGGCAATACGTCATTTACAATCCTCCAGCCATTTAAAGGTTTTTTCCAAAAAATGGAATAAATGATAGCGTGAGTGAAAAAAACCCAATAGCCTACTTTCTCTAGACATTTACTATTTTAAAATTAGAAAGCAATAATCTGCAGTTTTTCATAGGTGCTATACTTGGTTAAGCTTATTCTTCAAGTTGTTCAATTGACCAGCCCTCTGAACTTTGTGATGTTAAATTTCACTTGAACTAACACCCAGCTTTTAAAGAACATGTTCTCTACTAGTGGTGTCATGGTACTAACATGGTTTTCGATCTGCAAGGATTTCATAGCTTGATTATATCTTTCTAAATTTACTCTGGCTCTGTAATAGGGGAAGCTAGCAGCGAAGTCAGAGGCAAAGAGACTGATTTCATGGCAGCATCCATAAAGTCCTCTCCCTCCTGCCTTTGTTTTTCCTTCTTATGCCCATGCAGGATATCAGATGAAGGATATGAAATAGTGTCCAAGTTACCTCTGCTGTCATGAACAATGCAAGAGAAAAGGAAGGAAAGCAGTTGGCATGCATTGGTTTGTAACTGCTCAGCTTTGCAGGAGGTTTGTGTTCTCGAGAAAATGGGAAAGACAGAGAGGAGCCCATCACCAGAAGGATATTTTTTCAGCAGTCAAAAGGGAAGAGGGATTTAAGTTGGAATTTGGCTCTGTTAGCTTATGTCCTGAGCAGCACTGAAGAGGTTGTAGCCTAGTTGGCTCCCTCCTGTGTCAGCTGTGTGAATCTGATTTATACTTTTTCAGGTTTGATTGAGGTAAAACATTATATGCTCCTATTTCTGAGCAGGTTTTGCCGCTTTGTTCTCTAACGTTGTTGTGGATAATTAGGTCAGTTTTACTTCTCTTTGACATCACTGAAGTGAATCATTTTTTTTCAGAGTAGATGATCACTCTAATAGTTCCTATCTAACGTTGCTGCCACCTCCAAATCATGTCCTAATTAATGAGTTCCAGTAACATCATAGAAAAAAATGTAGATATTCAATGATCTAGTGTCTGTTTCTGACCCTGGAAAACCTTATTCATTTAAGTAACTATTACTCATGAGAATTATTGTGCAAGCTTCTAGGAGGTTGATTTCAGTAGACCTGTTCACGCAGGAGCAGTCTGCTCACAGTTAGTTCACTATTAAATATGTTAAATCTCTGCTACATCTCTCCACAGATTTGCTTTTAAAACCACAGACAATAACACTCGCTTCTGTGAACTAGTGATATTGAGAATTACCTACCAACATGGATCAGATCCAAAAAATCATACACCATAATTGCGTCTTTTCCCATCTCCTGAAAAGGTACTTTACATAGACCTCTCCCGTTAAAAACACAGAGCAGTGCAGCTGCTAGTCACCGCATGTCTGTCACTGGTAGGTATTTCAAAGCTTTTACTGTCAGGATTCAGCAATCTTTATCATTATGAATTCAGACTCCCGAGACACAAGCTAGAATAATTACTGTTACTAGCTTTGCTCAAAAGTGTCTTCTGCCACACTTATTACAGTTCATTTGCTATAAGTACTCCTACATTATTACCGTATCTACAAGCTATTCATACATGAATTTCGCACAGTGGGGGTAAATGAGGAAGCTGTCAGTTCAGATACATCACTTTATTGGCAGGGTTTTGCCTGAGGTGCTTCAGCAGAACACAATATTAAAAATGCAGCAAGCGAGCTGCCTTTCCTAGTGCTGCTGTGCCCGTGACCAACCTGCGGGGCCATCACTCCTACACTGCCCATCCAGGAGCTCCCACCTTCACGTAAGAAGATAAGTTAAGGAAGTCCTCTGGACTCCTTGACCCAATCCGAAACTTCGTGTTCTGGCCCCAACTCTAGGAATGAAAGGTTTTAATTTATAAATGTTTTATATGGTGTTTTCAGAAGTAACAAAACGAAGGAAGTGATTTATTTCTGCTGTCTGCCCATAAAAAGCAACAGCTAAATAACACTCATAGGCATACCTAAGAAATCCTATTCACTATATCAAGAATTTAAAAGAAATACAGATTGATCCTAATGAATAAATACAGACTTGAATTATCATAAAGCAGGATTAAACTTCCTGTTCCAATACCTTTTCTGAACACCCTATTTATGAAGAATACAGATACACGTCTTTAGGACTGAGAGATAAGTTCATTCTCATGAAGAAAAAACGTGATTTCATTTTGAAAGCTTAGCTAGCTATGAAGTAATAAATCAGCGTTTTTTCCAAAGCATTCTGGTGTCTGAAGAAAGCCGCCTCTGACAGAAGTAGCGAAGATCAACCTTCTTAGCATTGTCCAATTTTCACCACTTCTAACAGCTTCCAATTACCAGCTCTAAGACATTAAAAGACTATACTCAGTTTGGAAGAAAAATCAGAATCTTAATATCTATTTGTGTAACAAACAGATGACTTTGCATTAACAAGGACTATTTGTACACTATAAAGAGTTTTATACATTCCACTTGAAAAATGCAGTCGCTTCCCTATTCCGAAGGCTAATGGCACTCAAAGTCAATCAGTCAATAAACCAGCAAGAATGTTCTTCGGGTTTTAGCAGGATTAATATAGTTATGTTAGCTAGAAAGATTTGTTAAAGAAAAAAAGCCTTAGTCTGATAGTTTATTTCATCTAAATTAAATGATGAATGAAACCTAAAATCCTCCAGGTTTAGGAGACCAGGTCTTGAAGAGAAAAACATCTTGGCCTAAGCCTAACTGCAAGCTACACTCCTCTAAAATACGGTGCATTTAACTCTGAGAACCATTGTTACATTTACCCTGTAGCAAGCAAAGTCTGACCATGAAAAAGTTAGGGTCTGAACTCAGGGAGCAGAACGTGTTCGGTATGAATAACGATACTTTTAGCTTTTAGACTGAGTAGCTGTCAGTTCTGAATTAAGTCAAGTGTTATCAGAAATTAAGCTTATGACACTTCTCAGATGTGGGATGTCAAGACTGTATCACTTTCAATCACCAGATAGCTGATTTTTTCCCATTTGCCGCTGCCAGACGAAATGAGAGTCAAACAGTAGTGATGGCAACTGTGCTTCTGGGAACGATACCGAGAGGATTATTAACTACGCCAGTGTTCTTCTGGGACAGTGACGGACATGGAGATTTACCTTATGGTTAGCTGAAAGTTAATAAATGATTGACTCAAGAGGTCTTCTAATATCATAAATGATTAGAGTCCAGCTCCTCAGTTGCTGTAAATGGCTGACATGCTGTTTGGAACGCCAGCAGGTGAGACTCTAGCCCTATTTATCTAAAGAAATAAAAGGCAAGGAAAAAAAAAATTACATCTTAAGACATATAATATGTATTTTGTATCTAACTAGGATGTATAATTTTTTACTAAAAGTATTCATTTTACTTCATCCTGTTAAAAATAGTTATTTAATTAAAAGCTGGAGGCAATCAGAAATACATTCTCTTAAAGTGATTTGAAGGGTGAAAAAAGCCCTTCAGCTAACGATATGCCTGTGAACTTTATTTTTGGAAGTTCTGTTCCTATAATTATGTTCTATCTCCCAGTAAATTCAAAGGCAGAAGACCTTTTTTTTTTTCAGTCTTTTCCGGGTGTTGAACAGTTTATTAGACATGATGAACGCTGCTGTCATTTTGTTCTTTCTTTTTTGGAGAAGTAGGGTTTGGGTGGGGGTCTTCATCTTAGAAGAGGTCTGTGCATAGTTATGCCATTGTTAACATATAATGCAATAAATGAGAGTCCTCCTTAGTTCTGTCAAAATTAGTGGTTCAGACTCTCAATCTTTTAATAATTAGACATTGCAGCACTTACATTAACAACTTCTGTCTGAAAGATACACCTTCAGGAAAAAACCTGCATCTCAAGATATCAGAGTGACTCAGCAAGGTGACGCAAGAAAATAATTCGGCTTGCTGGAGGAATTACCACTTATTAAAGCAGACTGTCACAAGCTTATAAAATGACATCTCCAGCAATTCAACAGTGAACACAACTCACGTTTGATCTTTGTGTTCCAAGTGACCCGAAGAGAAATGTTGCATGCTTAGCGGGGTATCTTCTACTTAGGGATCCTGAAATATGTGCAATAAACTGCAGAATTGTGGAACTTTTTGGTAAATATGATAAAAATACAGTTTGGTATCAAATGCTTGCACTAAAGGCTTTATATAGGTCATCCTTGGTGCTCTGAAGAAGATTAAGGTCTCTGTTCTTCAGAATATTAACCTTGTTCCTGTGAACATTTGCACTAACTGCAAGTCAGTGAGAGTTCTTCTAGTAACTCCAGTGGGTGTTAAATCAGTATCTTTTTTCAGGTTATTTCTCTTTTTCTCAATGAATTAAAATTCTGCAACTTAGTCTAGTTCTATTCTGTTCAGCCTCAAAGGGAAGACCAGAGATTGCTCTATCCCAGAATAGCCTACAGCTGCAGGTAGGACATACTGCAGGGAATTCAGTGGAGGGACGCAAAATTATAGAAATATTGTGTGGGATTTATAGTTCATTTAATTAGCTTCATGGAATAACACTCTGCTTCCCTTAAGAAGTAATTCCACTGGTTTCCTTTGCTATTGGAAGACAAGAAAGAGTAGCAACAGAAAAATCTGATGTTACAAGTTTTCAATGTTTCCTCAGTGCATCAGAATTTTATGTTACTTGCTTGTCAAGTTTAAAATTTATTATCACTAAAAAAGTATTACAATATATTAATACTGTATTTCATTATATTTGAAATGAAACTTAACACCATATCCTCAGAGGGGATAATCTTAAAAATAGAACAGAATTTTTTAATGAAAGTATAAATAAATTATAGGTAAGGTCAATACAAAACTTTAGTCTATGTTATCCTTCCCCTACATATATCAAGATTTCATGTATGTGCATGCACATATAGACACAAATATATACAGATATGATGTGCTGTACAATAACCTAGCTCTAGCCAAAAGTGCAGTAACATAAACTATGCAGCAACTGAACACATATTTATCTTTAAACTTCTGAATTAGTCCCATTGCTCTTCTGGTTTGTTCGAAGGTTGTTTACAGAAGCTTAAATACATTTTAAGGTTTGGTGAGCCGAGGATTTATACTTAGCAACAGGTAGAAAAAAATATTGGTATAATGTGCTTCCCTGCCTTCTTAGTACGGTTACATACCTTGTTTATTTTATATTTTTATAATAAAAGCATAAATATATTTTATATTAATCCCTCTTGATATAAATAAAAATATTCTGAGCTATTCTGAAACTTGGCATATAGCAATTCTGTATCAGAATCTAACTGGAAATATCAAATCAGCATTTTTTGGCTATTTTCTCAGGGAGAAAAAAAGAAGGCGTATCTAATCAACTTTTTCATCTTTTCCAAACCAAATAAATATAATCCTGATTTTTTAATGAATACTTATCTGATATTTTTGAATCTTGAGTCTAAATTGTTACTAGTATGATCCTCACTCCTCAGTTATTATTATTACATGCTTAAATTTACACACAATGAGTTGGCTTATTAGCACCCATAGGATGACACAGAGTGCCCATCACTAAGCCTGTACGTAAGGGTCTACAGGACCGGGGCTTTGAATTGCATCTCCTTAGAACAGGGATCCCGTTTTATTTTGGTTTAGGCCATATTTAGCGGGGATGTTATTTAAACTGGGGATGAAGAGTGAGGCGGCAAACTTTRCTCAGGTTGGTACGTTCTCAGTAGAAAGGTGAGAGCTGACTGTGAAGAACTGCAGATAGTGAATGACTGGGCAAAAAAATCGCAGATTAAATTCAGCGCAGATATATGTGCAGTGAGGTACATGGAGAAAAGAAATCTAATTTCACAAATAAAACAAAGGTTCTGAGCTGCCTGTTACTATTCAAGGACAAGTGTTGGGTTATGATGAAACTGAATAGACTATTAGGAACCTCTGTGAAGGAATGGGGAACAAAATGGCAAAAAATATTACTGTTATCAACAAAACAAACACACTTTTATATGAAACCATTTCTCTGCAAGAAATGAAGCATGAAAAATGCTTGAAATGAAGCAAGACTGAAAAAAGAAATGGCTAAGGGTGTTTTCTGGAAATTTCTACAGAACAATGAGTGTCACCGAAAAGCTGAATAGGGAATGACTGCTTACTACCCCTCCTGTTAATAAATGGAGATGCTGTAATGAAACTAGCCAAGAGCAAGTTCAAAGCCAGCGGCGGTACTTCCCACAACGCACTGAAAACATTTAACACAGGACATTTAGGATGATGGAATTTTTCACAAACCTGAAGCCCTAGGTGTAAAACACATCAAGCCATTAAAGTCAGGATGGCGCAGAAAGGTGTGGCTCAGGAGGTACCTGTATCACCAATTTCTGGGCGCCCGGASAGTCCCCTGGGGAAACGTCGCTCTACGCTTGCCCTGCCCTCACACTGCTCTCCAGGCACCCATCAGCAGCCAGACGAGGGGGCCGCTTYGGCTTAGCATTTTACATTCTTATGGTATTAATCAGCATGCAGATGTACACATAAGCTGTTCAAAGTTACCTATCAAGTTTCTTGAGCTCAGATCTAGAGCTTTTTATACCAGCATCTCCCCTTGAAAAGTTACTAACATCCACRTATTTTCCTTAATGACTGCTCACGTCTTACTCTGTGAAGTGCATGAACTCCCTTAAAATAGTCGCTCTAGATACTATTAAGTAGCCTTCAAATCTTACAAAGCAGTATTTACTGGTCTTAATGTCTTTATAAATGGATAGATAAAAGCTAAAACAGCTGCCGGAGGAAATAGTTTCTATCTGCTCTTGTGTCCAGGTTGTGGGCGCACAGCAGCCAACTCCAAGGTGAACCCCTGACGCCACCGTCCTACGCTTTCCCACCCGTTAGCTTCCAACCCCACTGCGTTTGTGATTTGCGTTCGTGCTTCTCGCTGCAGGCACAACAGCTGCTGAGGCTCTCGGCGCTGCCGGGCCTGCTGCCGAGAGGGGCCTTCCACCCCACCCCTCAGCCGGCCGAGCCCGGGCCCCCGCGCCCGGCAAGCGCCCTGCCCGTCCGGGCCAGAAGCGGCACAGCCCGGCCCTCCCCCGGCACTGGTGATGGCGGCGGGGGAGCTGACAGAGCCGGCTGAGGGAGGGCGAGGAGCCGCGGAACGGCCGCGCAGCCCGAGCCGGGCGAGGCGCCCTGAGGAGACCAACGGCCGCGGGCGCGCGCACGCTCCCGCCGCCGCCCCGTGACCGGCAGGGCCGCGCGCGCGCGCCCCCGCGCGGCTGCGCGTGGCGGGGCGGGGTAGCCGGAAGCCGGAGCCGCGGCAGCGCCGAGCGAGGGGGCGAGCGCCGGCCGCAGCGTCGCGCCCGCTCCGCTTCCCTCCGCCGGGCCGGCCGGAGCGCCGGGGAGCCGCCCGCCGCCATGTCCAACATGGAGAGTATCCTCGGGGCGCGGGCCTTGCCCGTGCGCCCCCGCCGTGGGGCGGTGCTGCGGGCGGGGGGGCGGCGCGGAGCCCACTCGGTCGCCGGTACCGCGGCTGCGGCCGGTCACCGTTGGCGCACCGGGGCTGGCGGCGCGGGGGCGGCGGCGCTTCCTTGCGGAGGCCCGGCGGCTGTCGGCCCTCACGGGGTGGGCGCCGCGGCCTGGGCTGGGCTGGGGGGGGGAGGCCCTGCCGCGGCGCGGGGCGCGGTGCGGGCCGGGCCGAGCGGAAGGCCGGCGCTGCTGGGGCCGGTGCCTGCGCTGGGGCGGGTGGGGGCGGTGCCCGAGGCCTCTCCGCCCGGGGAGGAGCCCCCGAGACGCGAGAGGGCGCGGTGGGAAGCAGGAAGCGGCGGTCGGTGGTCGCTGGGGGCGGCCCCGTGGGGGACAGGGGCCTTGCTTCGGAGGGCCTTTTCCCGGAGTAGGAGGGTTTGTGGTGTTTGTGTGACCCTGGCAGGAGCTGTGCTTTCTCAGCGCGGGGATTGCCCTCCGTGCGCGGGTGGAGAAGGGAATGGGAAGTTGAGTTTCTCTTTCCAAGGCAAGATCAGCCAACCTTGGCTGGGGGGCCAGGAGGGGGAAGGCGGTGTCGCCTCCCCCAGGGCTGCAGCGCACGGAGGGGCGGCCCAGTCCCTGGGGCAGAAAATGCAATTTGCGGTGTAGAGTAGTGCAAATTGTGCACCGGGGACATCTGACGTGCCATGCATCCAGCGCTGTGTATCGACTGGAATGATGTCAGCGAGGCTAACTCGCCGGCTGTCCCCCCAAACAGCGACCGCTGCCCGCTGAACAAACCCGGCTGTGTTTCCTGGTGTTGAAAAGAAGTTACACGCGGGGAAAATCCTTATGGGCAAATTTAAACTTTCTTGTATGAAATTCTTTCTTGTATGTTTCTGTATGAAACTACCTTAATGCGCAGGGGCAAAAAAAGCCTCAAAGATTGCAGAGGTCTCGGTGTGGTTGAAGTGTGCTGGCAGTGCTCGGCGTTGCCAGTTGTTATGGTAGGGACTGGTGGGAGTGCTGGAGCGGGTGACTGTGAGTCACGGTTAATGGTGGAAGTTTGGTTTCACTTGGGTTATGGCACATCGAGAAAGACACTTCAAGGGAGGAGTGAGTACGTGCTCGTCGTGGGATGGAAGAGCTGTGGAGGTGGCAGGGTGAGCTGTTTTAATGTTGAAGGTAAATGCCTCAAGTGAGTAACTAAGGAAGTTATTTCAAAATAAACTGCTCTGAAATGCTGCTTCAGTGTAATCGGTGTAAATAGGTGATGTCATGTTTTACCTGGTTGTTCTGGTCTCTGACCTGAAGTATACTTGAATGAACAACTTGTTTGGTAAATTACCTAATCTGTGGCTCAGTGCAATACACTTACTGCTGCCGAAAGGGATGGTGACCTCGGTTTTAAAGCAAAGAAATATGAATACAAGCAGCAATTGCAGTGTTACTGGTAGCTACCTTAGTAGATATACTGGATGTATAGGCACAGCTGTTACCTTTTTGTAGCCTGCTTGTGATGTTTATAGGATAGGATAACAAATACATCAACAGACTTCCTAATGTCTTCAGGTTGCTGTCAGAGCTCTAAGATGCATTGCTGGACTTTAAAGGAAAAAAAACAGTTCTGGAATAATTTATATACTTGAAACGTTAAAGAAACCTCAAGTACCTCATAACATTTAGCTTTATGTGCTTCCACTTAACAGTTAAGCATCTTAGTACTTGCTGCATCTTCCTCTTGGGATATCAAAAGGTGGCATGAAAGAAGCCTATAAAGCTTTGTACTTCCATTTTGTTTGAGAGAGACTGATATTATTTGGAAGCTTTCATCAACAGTGTTTTAAGGGTATGGTTTTTTTAATTGTTATTTTTACAGCACATACTTCATTCTCTGTCAGTAACAGTTTAATGCAATCATTCCAAGTCACGATGAAGGCTTGTTCTACTGTATTCTTAGAGCTTTTAGCTTAAGCAAGACTTGAACTTTTTAAAAAGAAAAGTTTCTCTGGCTGACTTAAGTATTCTTTCCCCAAAAGTCAGATGACAGAGCTGTCGGGGACCCCAGAATCGCTCACATGACCCCAGGCTGGGAGGCTGCTCTGTAAGGGAGCTGCATGAGCAATTTAAACCCGAGATCATGCTGTGACTTGAAAGGGCAGCCCTGCCTCCTGGTTTGTACCATGGCCAAGCCAGTTTGCTGTTACAGTGTTGATTTGTCTGTTGTTCCTCATGGCTTTTTTTTTGGATGGGGAGGTTCCAGGCAGGCCAGTAAACCACACTTCCATTTCACTGAGAGTCAAGGACTCTGGGTGTGTGAGTGAAAGTAGCTGGCAGAGTAAGACTTTGAGTTCCTCTTGGGGGAGGTTTTGTTTGTTGTATGTATCAGTCTGAAGTAGGTTTGATGTTAAATGGAGCCAGTTTGGGATCTGAACTTATCTTTTAGGGCCTTACATTTTAGAACCCAGATGATAAGTGGCATTATAATTGTAAAGCAGCTTGGTAGGTCTCCTTACTGTGTGAATTTCAAGGGCTTATGTAAATAACATTTTCCAAGTTTTAATATCACTGATGGGGAAACACAGTATACGCTAGGTTTGGTAGCGCTTCAAACAGGAGAGCAAAATACTACAATAAAAGGATTGATCCTGTTCTTGAACCCTTAACTTGCGCTGCAGAACACCTGTTTAATTTGAAGTTTGCTGCAAAGGAACTCAACAGGAACTCAAAGAAATGCGATAAAGAAGAAAAGGCTGAGAAAGCTAAAATTAAGAAGGTAAGCAGTGGGTCTGAAACAAGCTCTTTAGATCTGTTGTTTACATATTACAGCAGGAAAATATCTGGTGTTTTTACCATGTTCCTGGTATGCATGCTAATAATATCGTGTTAGATCCTTGTGACTTAAAATATATGAGTATAAATCTTGCCATACTTACTTATAAATGTGAGGATACATTCTTGTGTGTCCTCTTGTACAGCTTGTGGCATTTGCTTCCTGAGAAAATTGTCTTGTATGTATTTTGTTACAGACTGTTGTTCTCAAAGTTAAAAATATTTAATCTTAATGTTTATCATCTTGTATTAAAAGCGCTTGTGAAGAGGAACTTTAAAATAGTTTTTGAGTCCTTGAAGTAGTAAAGAGAGAGACTAAATTTATTTGACTGTATTTTTGTCCATGAAATACAACCATACCAACTGTATTTGTGTTTGGGTCTTGATACTGAAAACATTTTTAGGAATGAGAAAATTATGTTTCTGTAGCTCTGTAAAACCTCCTACTTGAAGTGCATGCTAGATATCTTCCTTGGAAAGAAGTTAGGGGTTCACATCTTGAAAAAGTTTGAGAAATATTGGGGGAGGAGGGAGGGTTTTATTTTCTCTTTTAATAGAAAAGATATTGTGATGAATTGATGCTTATTTCAAAAATGAAATAGGCTATTCAGAAATCATGTTTACAAGAGCAGGGAAGGTTAAAATGAAAATGCTTTTTTTTTTTTTTTTTTTTTCTTTTTTCAACAGGCAATTCAGAAGGGTAACATGGAAGTCGCACGAATACATGCAGAAAATGCAATTCGCCAGAAGAATCAAGCCATCAATTTCTTGCGCATGAGTGCCAGGGTAGATGCTGTAGCAGCAAGAGTTCAGACTGCAGTGACGATGGGCAAGGTAAGTCTTTTTACACGTATCTGTTGCAAGGATGAGACCTCTGATCATCTTAGAAGTGACTTAATTCTATCTATAATGAGCTGAAAAGTTTCAGTTTGGGTTTCAGATATAGCCAATAGTAAATCAGGTATTGGAATCCCCCTGGATTCTGAAGAGCAGCTGCTCTTTAGAAATAGATTGCTATCCACTATGTTTTATAGCTGGTAACTTCTATTAGCTCTTACTATTCATGCTCCTAAGGATGCAGTGTGTTTTGCTGGTTACACTGTTAAGATTATTTTGCAAAGATATTGCTCCACTTCCAAATACATAAAGTCATGATGTAGGACGTGTGATTCCAGAAATCTTTTTTAGCTCTACTGTACTGCTCTTCAGCCAGAGAGTTTATTCTGCCATGTGATCTGTATACCAAATATATCCCTTAACTTTTGACAGGTCTCAAGACCCACAAAAGTTAATGCCATATACATCTCAGTTTTTAGTGAGTTTCAGCTCAGAACACATATTTCAAGTGGTTGAGTTAATTTATAGAATTTGAAATGGTGGGAGCTATAAAAAAAAAAAAAGTGGCGTTCTAGATGGCAATAGTCTGTGCCCTGCTATTTGATACTGTAGAAACTGTGGATAGAGATAAGAGAGCTTGGTTAGAAACTGCTCGTTTTTCTTTCGTTGTAATAATTTCCTTTACCTCATTTCAGGTAACGAAGTCGATGGCAGGGGTAGTTAAGTCTATGGATGCCACGCTGAAGAGCATGAACTTGGAAAAGGTAAATAGAATTACTTTTCTTGGAGGTGCACATCAAAAGCAGGAAGGGCAATGCACACGTTTTAAAAAGGGAAATTCCAATCAAGAGAAAAGGTTTTGCAGTGAGGTTGGTAGATCCTGGAACAGGTTGCCCAATGTGGTTGTGAAGTCCTCATAAATGGAGATGCTCAGAACTTGACTGGACAGGGCCCTGACCAACCTGCTTGAACTGCAGTGTTAGATCAACTTCAGAGCTGATGCTGGGAGGGGGACAAGCTTCTGATCTGCAGAAGCTGCTTGCAGCCTTCATTGTAGTGTGATTCTATTTTTGCCAGTTCAGATATATTTCTCTTCCGTTATCTGCAGGTCATTGATTTGATTCATATTTTTAATAGATATCTGCCCTAATGGATAAATTTGAGCATCAGTTTGAAACGCTAGATGTTCAGACACAACAGATGGAAGACACAATGAGCAACACTACTACGCTAACAACGCCACAAGTAAGATTAGTAATTTTTTTTTTTAAAAAAGGTGATCTTAAATTATGTGTCTAAACTGTGTGGAAACGTCTGATTCTCTTCTTTCTGCCTACTTTGAGACATAGCAGCACCTGGAGCCTTTTCACTTTTGCTTTGTGCTTCTTTGTGATGAAGAGACTATTTCAAATTATAGTCACAAGTACAGAGGATCGCAAATAYGTATTTTAGTCTATTTCACTCTTATAGCAGGCTTTATTTTATATTATATCTTGAAAACTTTAACCCTCCTACTGAATAAGCAGTGTTTTGATGAGTTCATAATGAACTTCTGAACCAGAAGACACTGCAGCATTAATTATCAAAGCAGAATATGCTGTGAGAAAATCAATAGTTCGAAGTCACCGATGTTAACAACATGACGTTAGTCACCACCAGATTAGTAGTACTATGTGCAATGGAAAGGTTGTTAATTACCTGCTTTCAATTTATGGACAAGTGTTTACTAAAATAAATCCTTAAACAGTGCTTGGCATAGTTAAGAATACCTAGCACCTATCCCCTTGTGCTATTCCACAAGGAACTAAACATGCTATTCCAACAGAGAGAGAAATTTACTGGAGATAGTGCTTTGTAGATAAAATAAACAAACCTAAACCCAAATCCAGTAAACCAAATCTATTGGAGRTGGGCTTTTTTCCATGTTAT
The DNA here is from genome assembly GCA_035582835.1 of Phoebastria nigripes. Lineage (NCBI taxonomy): Eukaryota > Metazoa > Chordata > Aves > Procellariiformes > Diomedeidae > Phoebastria > Phoebastria nigripes. Next base: position 1,579,604 of record JAYKAV010002109.1, on the reverse strand, counting down.
GCAAAGTCTATTTTTGCATAGCTAATAATGAACACTTGAAATATTCAAGTATATGTTTGGGGTTTTTTGCAGATAAGTTTAATTCTTTAGAAGTATTATTTCAGAAGCTAGAGTTCAATTAATGGGAGTTTAACAGGCTGAGCACCCCTACTCCTTATTTTTGAGTTCATACAGGGCCCTCTGGTGGTTAAGCACAAAAGTGTTCTCTGAAAGACATTTACCTTTAAATCAAATCAGTTTTGTTAAAGTAATTTCTGTTCTCTCAAGATTTAACAGAAGAGCTTGTCATAAACTACAATATGCAACAATCAATTTTTTTTTTCTTTACTTTAGAACCAAGTGGATATGCTTCTACAGGAAATGGCAGATGAAGCAGGGTAGGTAAAATTTTGAGTGACTATTTCTTGAATAAATCTTGGTTCCAACAACTCTTCCTCGTTAACTTGAAGGTCCGATACCCTTGTTTTATATGTGTTTGTCTCTTGGAAGCAGAGAAGAATCACCATTTTCCCTTCACCTCTGGGCGTCATTCTCGTAATAGTTTAGTTGCCAGTATTTCATTCTGTTTTCACTCAAATCTGCTGTGAATGTCAGGATGCAGGGGTGGTTGTGCAAAAGCCTAACATCATATGTCACTTGTCATGTCAGGATAGCGTTTACTTGGATTGGCATTAGCATTAGCAATCCTTGCCATGTTTCTCCACACTTTTCCTCTTTTTTCCCCTCTTACCACATTAAAACTTCCTGTAGTTCTTGCTCTCACAAGCTAGACATTGTGAAACAGGTCATCGTGACATATTTAAGCCTTTGGGGTATAGTGAAATATTTCAGAGAATTTTACTTGCCTTCTTGGTGACGCGTAAGTTGGAAGTGTCACTCTGTTGGCTTGAGGATAAATACTTTTGACAAATTTTTTGGTCAAACCTTTTTTTTTTTTTAATGGGTGAACTTTTTGTCATTTGTACATATGCCATGTCTGACATACCTCTGTTAAACAGAAATCTTGCTCAGTCCTGATTAAGCAGAATTTATTTAGCTATGGCTAGTTATAATATATGACTTGTCTTCTTGGAAGTGAGTCAAATTTACTGATTAAGTTGTCTAATTAGCTGGAGTACAGCATTCGTGGGATGCTGGTGGCCTCATGGTATCTCAGTATTGCTCTGCTTGTCAGTTTTTGTGCTTCTTCCTTTAGCCATGTATGGCTGACTTGGTTGTTTTGTTTTGTTCTCTCCTATTAGTCTTGATCTGAACATGGAACTACCTCAAGGACAGACAGGTTCTGTTGGTACAAGCGTTGCCTCAGCAGAACAGGTAAACATTAGATTCAATTGAAATCAATGTTTCTAGAGAAATGTGATATGAGAATTAATGCTTCACTCGGTCAAAACAGGCTTGCTAAATTGTAATTAGATTTTAGCTGTCCAAAAGAAATAGTGTGTAGTTAAAACAGCCTTGCAATCAAAAAAATTTTAACAATACATTTGTCTGCTTGGTAAATCCAGAAAGTTTAGGTGTTTCAGATGTATTTTTGCATAGTTATTTGATAGAGTTCCAAGCAGTTTACTCTCCTACCTACTCCAAATTTAATGAATCCAGCCATCTCCCATAGCGTACAAGAGGCCTTCAGGTTTTTCCCCTTTAATGTGTGAAAGGTYTTGCGGGACTAGTGCAAAGGATTCCACATTTGCTCTAGATGGATAGCTTAGAATTTCTTGTGCATGGGCAGATCCTGATGTCAAGGTTGCACAGATCTTTTGGTGAGTTGCTTTTCCTATTCTAGGGGAATATATCTGAGGGAATGGAAAGAGAACAGTTTATTTCTGTCATCCYGTCTTTGTGGAGAAGGCTTTAGGGAGCCTCATCTTAACTGAATAATGTTTGGGAAGCCCCAAGTATTCCACATTCTTTGAAAAGTTCAGTTTCACCTTGTACCAGGCCCGCTAAAACAAATAGACCTACTGCTATCTCGCTGTAGCAGTTCAGTTGGATACCAGCCTTGGTCAGTCAAGGCTGCATCCAAATAAGGATGCAGTTCTGTAAGAGCTGATTTGCGCTTGCAAAGGTGATACCTTAAACAAGCAAACAAACAAAACAAAACCAACCCTATCTCTACTTGCTATGTTCTGAAACTCCTTCCTAGGTATCTGCTGCTGGAGATAAGATAGCTGTATGGACCTCTGATCTCGCCTGGTACAGCCATTCTTGAGGTCTTAAGCAATCTTGTTAAGACTTGTACGTGAGATAATTTCATATCATCTGGACATGACATTGCTTGACCATTGCAGAACTTTGCAAAAATTAATTTTCATATTACTGATAGCTGGTTTCTTTGTGTTTTACAATTCTGCAGGATGAGCTGTCACAGAGACTGGCCCGCCTACGTGATCAAGTTTAAGTTAAAAAAAGCTGCAGTTCTTTGTACATGCTTTCAAAATACCCTTTCTGTAACTAACCCTTCACTACACTAGAAAGGTGTATACAGTATGGCTTAGGTATTTGAATATTTGTAATATAGGGTACTTCACTCCTAGCTTGCTGCTCTTTCTAAATACATTAAGTAACCCAAAAATATCAGCTCTCTAATGTCCTTTTCTGTACATTTTGAAGTTGATATATTTTTCGCAAGCTTTTTTCACAAAATCAAGTTGATATTCTAAGTCAGCTAGTAATGTTGGTACATTCTAGCTGAAAGAAAAGCAGAGTGTCATTGATATATATTTTAAATTATGAAGTGATTTTTTTAAATTATGAGAACTGTTTATGGTTGGAGAACTGATGTATTCAGTTCAGATGACTGTTGTAGATAACTTTCTTACACAGCCAAACTCCTGGAGCACGCAAAAGTGGACAGCGTGGACTTCATGGAAAATACGCTTGTTAAAACAAATAAGTGGACTTCAGTCTGGGTTTTTTAGACTTTTAAAGCTAGGGTAATTGTGCTGAAATTAGTTGTTCAGTTAAAAAATTAGTTACCAAAAGCTGTTTTCATATAATTGGGAACTTGTACGGTGTCATCACTTTAGTACAGGAGGAATAAAACRTATTTTTCAACTCTCTGTCAGTTCTGTTGAATGTTGCAGCTTGCTTGTTGTTTAATGTCAGGTGCTGTAGCTTCTCCATTTTGCTTTCTTCTTAGTATCCTGGGGCGCAGCCAGTTATGCCACTCACCTCTATTTCTACCAACATAACATCTAGTTCCTGTTAATAGGGAACTCATGCTATCCATTTTTTTTTTTCTTTTACATTCAGGCTGAGAAGCCTTATATGAGGTAACTGAAGCCTGCTTTCCTCCATTCCTTCTTACCCTGTCTTTGCTTTTAATCTAGTCACTTTTTTATATGTAAGGGCAAGTCTTGTGATCATATTCCACACTTCAGTGTTCTTCTATATATGAAAAATACAGAAGTGCTCTTCCTCGGGTTCAGATCTTCACAGTCCTCCTTCGTGAGCCAAGGTCCCAACCCTGTCTTCTCTAACCGGGGCACTCCCTTCGATCAGCTTTTCCTCCTCTGCCTCACAACAGGTGAGCAGTAGAYGAGTAGAATAGGCCAGCTCAGTCACAGGGGCAGGCTGCTAGATGTGGACAGCAGTTATGTTGGATTAAGAACAGCTACTTTATTTTGTAAGGTGTAACATTGCTCTCTTCAGATAAAATAACATGATTTGTAATATTGCAGTTGTATGGAGAAGGTAGTTTGTTTTAGTGATCCCTTTATGTTTCTGCACAGTAAGAGAGAATCTACTGGCTGCTTTCGGTAGCTTCAAACTCTGGCTGCAGTTGTGAAGTAAAGAAATGGTTGTAGAAATTTGTAGCTGAGACTACTTGTGATGTGTTGTGATAAACAGTGATGTTAAAATTCTCTTCCTGACTTTTTGGGCTTGTTTTTTTGTTTTATCTTTGTAGGGGTGAGGGATGGTGTGAAGCACCAGACTTAGAATTAGTTCTTAATTTGCTGGTGTTCAGGTTCCCATGGGTTTTCCAGTGTTGGGGAAATATTTAAGAAAAAAAATACTTTGCTTTTTTAGTCAAGCCGGATTTTTTTCAGTGAAAGCATGCAAAAATGATGAAACATTTCAGAGCAGTTTCAAACTATATTTTGAATGTGTTATTCAAATGACTTTGAAGGTTTAGCAGGATGTTACTGAAGTATTCAAGGCTACTGTAAAAATAAGATACGGAAAATAGGATAGACAAAACAACCTAAAATGTTGCGGAATTGTGTATCTCACACTGGCAGCCTGAACTAAAACAATTGGTTTAAAATGTGATCTTTTCACTTGTTCACATTTATTTTCGATGCAGCTTTCTTTTAAACATCTTGAATGTTCCTCCTGTAAATAGGAGAAATTGGAAGGTGTTTAAAAACCRTGTACTCGCATCTGTAGTCTTGGTACAATCCTTTCAAATTATTAATAAAACATGTTAGGAAAGGGACTATATACTACTTTTTTTTTTTTCCCTAGCTCCTTCTGAACAGCGTAACAAAAACATAATGGTAAATCTATGCAACCAGGTTACCCACAACTGCGGTAACTGCTTGTGTGCGTGCCTTTGCCTTGCTGAACTTTCTTTATTTTTTTGATATTCAATTACTTCATATCTCATGATGGGATTGGAAAGTTACTGTTGTCTAAGAAATCCACATCTGAGTTTACTTTGTGGTTGCTTGTTGATGGAGCTGTTCCATAAACTACTGAGGTTTTCAGTGTTTGATATTAGACAACTTCAGCTAGCTTGTCTGGCTTATTTTAATGTTGAAGATTATGCTGCTTTTAGACTGTTCCTGGCCATTCTTAAACTCTTCGAGGGGGTAGACAGCAATTCTGAGATCCTGTGTATTTGATTTTCTGAGTATGTTGCCTTGCTGTGGGCCTTGGGGCTTTGGAGGWATTTAAAAATAAAGGGAGATGAGACTGATTAGATTGCTGCAAGGTAAATGTTAAATACGCTTATCTTACTGGCTATACGCAGCCTGTTTCATAGTTTTGATCTTATCCCAGGCTTGCGAACTCCACTACCAGAATAGGTTTCCAGTATCATTTTTTTTAAAGGGATTAACAAGTAATCATAAAGGCTTGATTGACATAATTGATGTCACCTCTGCGGGACTATGATGCAAAGAGGTAGGCAGGCTTAGCTGACTTGAGGAAGAAATACGTGTTTGAAACAATGAATTTATGCCCTGCTGACTTCACTCTGAGAATTGCTGTGTGTTTCAACAGGGCCAGGGTTTTGCATTGGTTCCTTCTGTCTATAGATCTCCTGCCCTCTCCTGGGGAAGATGATTTCTTTTCTCTTTAGAAGCACTTGTGTATGAGAGCTGGCATTCAGAAAGTTTTAACAGTTACATTTTGAATGTATATCTTTTTCTCAAGTCTTTTGGAAATGCTTAAAACTGAAAGTTACTCTTAGAGCAATATTTGAGTTTCATATCCTTCCTCCATTCAGGCTCTCCTCAAAACATTTGCTCTTTTCTGAACAACTCTGGCTCCTCACTCCTACCTTGCTAGTGTTTCTTGTAAGTTGACTGTGTTTATAGAAGTTCATTTCATGTTAAATAAATTGTATGTGCTTTTATGTACCTTATTACCAGATAATATTTCAATATTTATGCTTGTGAGCAGACACATCTAAAGTGAAACATTGCTTGAAATGTTGCAAGATGGTTTTGCTCAACACTTTTTTTCCTTGGTTACTAAAACGGCGAGTGTGTGGTAGCATTAGTCTTCATTCATTTGAATTCCAAAACTGAAAGCCATGAAGAGCTTCAGATGAAAGGAGAGGGAGGGAGAGGAAGAACAAGAACTTTAACTTTCTTGATTGCAATGAGATAAAATGATCAAGTTGCCTTTGTGGAGATCCTCAGAGCCAAAAAATAGTGAAATTTTGTTAAATATAGTCAGCAACTGTGTACAGAAATAAATCCTGAAGCTGGTGACATGTATAGAGAAGAGAATAATTTTTGTAGCTCTGGTAGAGTTCATTTTGAAAACTGCTTTACTTGTATGGGACAACTTGTAAATGTAACTGCAAGTGGTAAATAAAATTGTACAGACAAATTATTTCAGATGTGTTYCTAGGTTATATGGCTGCTTACTGGAGGGGCTCAGTACATGGGTAAACAAGCAGATGTCATAATGTCATCAATATTTTCCTGTGAGAAGATAATCAGAAAATTAAATCTTTATGGAGACAAAATAAGACTAAAGTGGGTACTATTGAGAAGGATTTGGGACAACGGTTTAGGGAGTAATTAAGTATAACAACATAAAATATAATTATTTAAAATTTTATGATTTTTGGTTTTAATGTTTAGTCTGGTATGGAGTGTATCCCTCATGCTTAAACATCTAAGAGTGTTTTCTGTCCTTACCATATATAACGGGGGTGATGTGGAAAACTGGCAGGAGATGGTGTGGTTTTGAGTTTGTCCTCCCCAGAGCTAAAAACCTTCCATTTTTATTTTCCCCTTCCATTTTTGTTTGGGAACCAGCAGGGGGAGCCTCAAGCTTTGTTTTTGCTAGGTCCTACATAAATTGTTATTTTTTTGAATTCTTAAAACAAAGGACTTTCAGAGGCATCACTAGCTGGTTTAAGGCACTGTCTCTCCTGTGGACGCTCTGTTTCTGGACAGTATCAAAGCTCGGTAGGAAGTGCCTGTATCGGGGCTTTGATCCATGCCTAAAAGCTGCTCTGTTGCACAAAATACAACCTGGAAACACRTTGCACAGGGCCATCAGCGAATTTGTGTCAACATCTTCGCTAAATGSACTTCAAAACGTTTCTTTGCTGTCTTTAGGCATTAATTTGGGACTTGGAGATCTACTGTTAGGAGTGTGATAGTGAATAACTTTGTGCTTAAAACTTGTTTTAAATTGTTCAATTTTTAGTTAAGTTCTTTTGTGTTTCTTTAGCTGTTGTGTTGGTGTTTGGTTTTTTTTTTGGTTTTTTTTTTTTTTTTTTTTTGTGATTATAATTCTGTTTTATACAGAAGGAAACACATGCTGCGTGCTGATGGAAAATGTATTTTAATAGAAAATTTCATTTTCTTATTAGAGGTGTTGCCCACATTTAGATTTGATTTGATGAAGTGTTTACTTTGGTTTCAGGATTCTCTCTGTCCCTATAGGGCATTGCATTTTGTTTTGGTTTGGTTTTTTTTTGGCTTTAGCATTAACATTCATCTATTGCAAAGGCCTGGTTTGAACTAACGGCAGCATCCTGCTCAGTGCTCTCTTTTTTTTGTCAAACAATATTTTTTCAATGAAATCCCAAGAAGGGTCAGTGGCCTTACTTGTATCGGAAGCAGCTCTCTTCATTACCATTCAAATAAAGGAAAAGACCGATGCGAACAATCTGTAACTAATTTCAAGTGCCAATTGAGCCTTTTTAACTTGGAAGAAGATGCAGTAAGTGAGTCTTACAGGCTTTCGCTTGACCTTTACTACTCTTTATTAAGGAAGTCATGCTGAATCAACTGTGATACACAGTTCAAGATAGAAAATCAATGGGCCGTAGGATCCCAGCTCTCTCCAGTTCTTTGGAAAGCTTTCCGATGTCTTCCAACGGTGCGGGCTGCTGTGAGAAGCAGCCAGAACCAGACCATCTTGCAGCAGACAGGCTGCTTTCAAGCTCTTGCCTAGATAAGGGTGATTTCAGAGGATAAAAGTACTCAAGTATCACATGCTTCTAATCTACAGGATGGTTTACTGTTGCGGCGACCTGTGCATATTGTTTAGGATATTCTAAACTTGTAACTCTGAGTGAAACAATCTTTTTGCAAAAGTATAAAGCAATAAATGTTACGTACCAACAAATATATGTATCTGACAAGACAATAATCAACTTCTTATAATTTCCCCACTATCTGATGCAGAATTCTTTATTACAATCAATTTCTGTCAAAATGAGCTGTCRGGGATAGTAAAACATTTCAAAACTTCATTTAAACACACTCTTACATATATATTTAACTCTTCCTTTTTTCGAAGATTAATTTAACGTAATGCTGGAGTCTCTATACAAGATATTTCCCTTTGTTCTTATCGCAGTCAGGACTTTGTTTCTCTTGCTGCAAAATGGGTTAATATTGGAACCATTAAGCTCTATTTCTGTTGCCAGTGATTTTTCAGTTCCAGGTACCAGTATGAAGCCCCAACATTTGACTTGACATGCGTAGGAGAAGCAGGCAGTCCCGTTCAGAGTGTTGTAAATTAGTTCCAGTCTCCAAGAGACTGCTGTAACTAATTGATATGACCTGGAAGTGGATAAAGTCCATAACAGTAAGATCAGCTTTTCCTCCAGTAATTTGACAAATAGAACCTTTTTTTAAAGTCCCTTGTAGGCTACATACCCCATTTGTTCTTTTGTGATGGACATCGTTTCCGCATTGAAGTGATAATGATTTTCCAGATTTCTGCTGATTTGTATAGCAGGTGCCTTAATTTATTAATGCCAGAAGAAGGGAGAGATTCAACAGCAACAACAAAAAAGATTCCTGGCAGCAACCGTATATCAAAGTCGTTGCTTATCCAGTTACATTGCTGTAAGTATTTGACCATCGCTTAAAAACTTGGTATCTCTACACATACAAGTAATGTATACTTCTAACAACCTCTTCTGCAGAGAGAATTCTATTTTTAAAAGGTGGCAGAAGTATCAATGTATATTAGTGGTAATTATTATGTTTAACAATGGCACTGCTTTTCATCCAAATATTTAAAAAATACACTGTACGGTAAAGATTAATACTTACCAAACCCCGGGTTGTCTTGTGTATAGCATGTTTAAAGCGGCAAATATAGAATACCCTGGGTTGTCTTTCAAATGTAATGCTTTTGCTGAAGTTTTACAACTTCAATTAGCCTGTGGTTAGAGCATTAAATAGACCAGGTATTCCCAAGCTCTTCATAAAGGTTTATGGTGGTGTTTGGGAAATCTGGATGTTTTCTCAGGATACTATTTACCAAACCGCACAAGTATTCCTCCTCCTGCTTTTAAAAGACGTGCAGGAAGACCGGTGGTTTGCGGAGTCACTGGATCTCATTTGTTTTCTACAACCACACGGAAATGGGAAAATCTCAGTGTTTGTGTGGGGTTTGACTTTTGCAGAGCAAGTTGATGAAACGGGACCGGTGCAATGGTAGCTGTTAGAAACTCTGCATTTCAGTGCCTAGTTAATTTTATAAGAATAATTTTAGGCAGTCACTGTAAGTGAGTACATGCCGCTTTCTGTACGGGCAGCGATTTGGGGAGTTTCTTTGTGCACCTCTGCTCCCARCCCCTTCCAAGCCTGCATCCCACCCATCCTCTCCCATCCCCGCAACCGACAAGTCTGTCGGGCTCCGCAATAGTCTCACCGTGAATATAAACTCGCCAGCGGTGACTCGAGAGTCCAGTCTCCTATTTATTTGTACTCTAGTGGGATGTGAACCTTGGTCTTCAAGGGTGAAAGGTTGAGGGATGTGTGTCTTGTTTACCTGTGCTTTTCAGATAATGTTTTCCTTTAATCTATTAAGCAGACACACCATTTTGTCCCATGGCGTACAATGGGATCACTAACGATGCGCTTAATTACTACCAAACCACGTATGAGTGACCGATGCCAGCAGACGTGTAGAGTCAAAGCCCGGTTGTCAGCCTGGAGGAATTCAGCCAGGCTTCCCCCACCTCCCGTGTTTAATAGAAACATCTTTCCGCAGAGCGCTGCCATGTCTGTCTGATTTATACACGGCTTCGGTGAAGGGATAAAGTCATATGGGATGGCTTTCATATGAACTTTGATGGCTAAGGGGAAACTAGGTGTTTACAAGTAGGAATGAGGAGATCCCAAACCATCAATGGATTTGAAAACCCAAATTTGATTCTTTTGAAAGTTTATAAAAACAGACCAAAAACCTATAGATGCAGGGAGTTAATTCAACCATTGTAGCCACTGCTGCCTTTCAACACTTCTGAGGCTTTTTTCTTACTGAAGCTATTACGTTTAGACATTTGCATGTCATTGCATACCAAAGAAGGCATTTGGACTTAATTTTTGGCACTGCTGCCAAACCATTGTATACATTAATCAGCCAAGGTATATGGCTCAGTCACATGCTGTGCTGGGGCTGGTTCAGAGACACAATAGGATGGAGAAGATACAGCAACACAGCTGCTAAACATATTTACCATCAAATAGTTAGTCACACTTCTGGAGTTTTAATTGAATTACCTTTGACAGTGAACAGCAAACCTGGTGGGTGATCTACTAAATTTAACTGATGAATGGGCTCCCTAAAATCAATTAGCATCTAGGGCTGTGAGCATGAACACATCCTGTGGCTCTGCAGGGACCGGAGCGGGATCAGAATGACAGCAGCAAATGTGAGACAAAGTGAAAGCATGCATCTCCTGCCGCTGCTGACCTCTGCTACCCACATGAAAGAAAAACAGGAGTCTAACAGGAGCTGAAAGAATCTGACAGTAAATCATTTAAGCTCTGTTTTGCAGAACTGATATAGGATGCTTCTAAACGGCTTGATTAATGCTGGGCAGTATATTAAAAGCAAGACGCAGCGGAGCAAGAAGGCTACTGCCAAGTACCAGCTCTGCATCGCTGCACCAAGCTGTAAGAAATACCATCTGGTTGCTTCATTATTTTTCAGATGTTCAAGGTAGTGGGTAGCCTAGAGGAATTAACTATCTTCTGTTCTTTTGCTACAGTGATGGGGTCCTGTCTGTAGCCACAGAGAAGCCCTCAGTCTTTTGGATGGTTGGTTGTTATCTGAATAATCAACTGATGGCAAAATGCAGGCTGGAGGTTCCTCTGACCTTTGCCTCGTCGCAACCCGACTCCGTGCACCGTTCAGCTAGAGCATGTAATGAGGTACAGATGCGACAGATAGGATAATTAAATACACACAAATATTTGAGGGACTTTCAGGTTGTGACACACTGATGAAGGCAGAAAACTCTTGATTGGGGCTGCTATCTTTGGGTTTCGGGGTGAGTGGAAAGAGGGGAGGAAGAGGAGCAAACAGCACGTTAGCCTTCCTTTCACCCTGTTTTGCTGGACGACCAGATAAGCGCTTCCTCAGGAGTAAATCTGTGCAAAGGCTTGATTTATTTGGCTTGAATATTGACCCAAGTGAAGACTCAGTTTGGACTATACCACATGTGAAATTTTTTTTTTTTTTTTTTTTTTTATTGCTGAAACAAAAAGAAAATGTGTTGAGTTCAACAATGCCCATACGGAAAGCTGTCCAACAGCCCTTGCAGGCACTGGCGTGGGAGACTGGGATTCAAAACCCCGCTTTCCCCAGAGGTTTCTCCCCATATCCACCTTCCCAGGCTGGTGCCCTGGGTACCACCTTACGGGATGTTCTGAAGTCGCTGTAGGGCACAGTGCTTTCCTTGCCTTCATAAGTGGATAGCATGGAGACTTTTTTTTTTTTTTTTTTTTTAAGCAAAATGGTATTAAATAGTACTTTTTAAGGAAAAATTCTCAAGGGAGCTCTGCTCAAGGGCTCTGCGGTGAGCGTGGCTCTCACGCCCACCGGGCAGTACTGGTGGAGGTGACTCCATGCAGTTCTTGCACGTAAATAGGAGCGCTCAGCTGGTGCTGTGTCCTCAGCCAAGTCTTCATCTACTCACCCCACATTTCCCACGGGATCTGGGAGCCTGTCTAGCCTTGTTAGCTTTTTGCAGAGTTAAAGTCATCCCTTCCCTCAAGGTAGACGTCTCCTTGCAGCACCAACACGTTGCTTGGGAAAGGACAAAGCCAACAGGTCTCACTTGATACTTACCAAGAGAGACCGTGGCTGTGCCATCAGGAGGACACAGTTCTGGCTGAAGGTCTTCTTGGGCAGTCCCAGGTCTGCATGTCAGGAATACATCTCACCTGAGACTGCAATTCCCAGCAGCCTCAGCCTGGTCTTAACACAGGTTGGACTGAAGCCGTCTGGAGGGCTCCCATCAGCTCCTAACAGGCAAGAACTCATCTAAACCTCTGGAGCTGTGCAGCAAGAAGGTGCAGCACCATTGCCTCTGTGAATGAACGTGGGCATGGCCACCACGCTGACCTCGTACAGAGAAATAATTCCCAGCAGAGGTGCTGGGGTGGGAAGTGATCTATCCTCACCTTGCATGGAGGCTCCTAATCTCATGGGAGACATTCGACTGCAGTATCCCACAGCTATGGGTGCCTTCTGAGTCTCCACAGCTGAGCTGAAGATCTCTTGTGGGACTTGGCACATCTTACATCTGGCTGTAGTGCTGTGAGAAGAGCGTGGAGTTTGGGCCAGACCTGGAAAATCCTCAGCCAGGGAGATGAGAGGAGATGGGATGAGCACTGTCACGCTGTTCAGGTGCAAGTCCTGGAGAAAGGCCAGGCTGACTCCAAGTGTTTCATGACTGCTTTGCAAATGTGACATTTTTTTCCTGTAAAGCACCGAAAGAAACAGGGTGAGATCCGATTTGCGCTGACACTCTGGCCTGAAGTTCTGTATAAATTACGTTCTGCATATCACAAACGTATTTCTTAATTAATTAATTTATAAACAAGTGGCAACTGCCCATGCAGAACTGCCCAGAAACTTCTGAGCTGTGTCTGCGGCGCTTTCTCTTCTCCCTGCTTTCCTCCTCTCCTCCTTTCGGAGCCGCCCCGAGGTTTCCCTCTGAAGCCTGGCTGCTGGGTCGGCTCCTGCGCAGCCCCAGACAACGCCGCGCTGACAGCCGTTCAACTTCAAACGCACCATTTTGTGGCCCATCCAAGTATTTGGCTTCAAGACGAATACATGGGAACACGGCTCCAAACACCCGGATCAATCCCCTCAATAAGATTTCATGCATTTTCAAATGGTATCCGTCTTGATTCGGAAAACAAAAAGCAAGGAAAAGACAACAGCTAAAAACCTTCCCGGTGCGCAAAGTGAGAAATGTGGCTTTAATTTAGACAACTAATCGCTTCCAGCTGAACCAGCCATTAAAAACAGTTGAAGAATTACAATGTAAATAGATTAATGCAGACAAAGCAACATGTGCGCTATTCCATGTCTTCTTGTTACCTACAAAATACTTGGGCAGTGACACACTGTTAGTCTAAGCCACTTGTTAGGTTCTGTGCTAATCAGCTAAAATTAAATAAACATGACTGATAAAAACGACTGTTGTGTTTGAAAATTGATGCACCAACAGAATTTACTCCAGGAGATAATTACAGATGATTAAGTAACAAAGAAATAATTCCTACAGCAAAGGGGAAAAGCCCGTGGTGCAGGGAAGGGGCACTTCTTCATGTGCCCTCCCTTTCTCTTGGAGGAATGAGCCGGCGCTGCAGGAAGGTCTATGGGTGGGCAGAAATCCCGAAGGAGCTTTTCTACCCCGGGAGTCTCCAGTGACAGACTAAAAAAGGGCTGGAAAATCAGTATTTTGCTGTTGGAAGAGCACCTACCTAGATCATACCTCCAGCATCCCCCTCTTCCCACCCAAGGGATCAATCTCTTCATTCAAATTTGTCTTTTTAAATGCAAAGCATTGCATAGCAGTCCTCACAGGTGAACCATGTAAGTGATACATATGATATGTTTCTAAAAAACAATGTTAATTTAAATAATAAACCCAATTTCCTTTGTCATCAGAATGAAAGCAGATTAAGACTCTCTTCTAAAATGGAAAATATTCTTCAGGTAGTCTTTTTTCAATATTCCTTCTTAAAGCAATTTATTATTAGAACGATAATATTGACTGGAAGCCTAAGAAAGGGAGTGTTTTCCAAAATAACGAATAAATGGGGGTGCGTGTGTTGCATTTTTTTCTTCTCCACAAGGCCCATTGGTAGGAGCTTTGTGGTAACAGAGACGTCCAAACGGCTGTCAGGCTGACAGACATACAGAAATGAAAGGCGTCATTTGCAAAGCATGGGATCGTAATGATGAGAACCAAAAGGCCCTCGTTAGTCACAAGTGAACTTTATCATCACCTATAGGATGACTTGCTCGTTGGGGGGTGAGGAGCACGGTGTGGTGGAGGGGCCGTGTTTCGGGCCGTATCCTGGTGCTGGGCTCCCTCTTACAGGGGTGACAGCCCATGCGGGTAGGTATTTGCAGAAAAGCACTATACACGATAGACCTTTAATCAAGAAGCCATCACCCTTCGCTTCTCTCCCTAATGCCTTTCCAAGGGTTCCACAGGTCAGCTCATATCTCGGCGATGAGGGTATGGTGCTGACGTGTATCTTCTTGTAAACCCCGGCAGCACCGGTGATCTTCTATGTACATCTGTGCAGGTTAAACGGGCACATCCAGCAAAGCTCAATGTATGTGGTTTCCGTGAAGCCAAAGAGCTCTGGGAACAGCCTGGACATCTTCCCAAAAGCGTGGCTCCAACAAAGCGCTTACAACCCCGCGTACGCTTACATACAAAAATACCAATTATTTGCTGTCCTAGGACCCTAATGTACGTGTGAGGAAGATAAAACCATTGTCTACTCTTAGTTTTGCTGGTATATTTTAAAAATGCTAGCTACAATCAGAAGAGATTTCCACCAGCCCCTTGAGAGGACCCAGTCCCTAATAGGTGACGGGAGACTTTAACGGGACATGTGTTGCACGTGCTGGTGTTCGCAGGAATTGTAAATCTGAAAATGTTTGCTCCAGCGGGAGAAAGCGGCTCCTGCTGTCCTGAGTGCAGTAGACATGAAATAAGTTGTTTATCACATTTTATTGTGATAAATGGAATATTTTGTCGCGAGGAGCCGTATTATTAAGCTGACTCCTCTGCAGATCTTAACGCAGCATACATAACTTTTTTGCATATTTTCTTTAGCACACTCATATCCTTCAGTATCTCACTGCAACACATGTTCAAGTCGAGATTAGCCCCTATGAAATGAAAATCACTTGGGGTGTGGAGGGGGAAGTGGAATATTATTCTTTATCCTGAATTGAAATATTAGAAGCTGACTTCTGAATTATACTCCGGGTTAACCGAGCTATAATTGAGATTGAAATTGGTCCGCTATTTTTGGTACAGCCTGGAAAGCTCCGAGTCTTATTCCCATTTGTGCTGGTGGAAATCCCCACCCATCATCTCAAATTCTGCTCTGCCCGCACCTTCGGAGTGAAGAGTGCCTCCCCGGCTCCTTCCTCCCCGAAATAATGATAAATGACAGCTAGTCAAAATTGTAGCTGGCTGTTGCTCCTCGCCAAAGAGATGAGAGGCGGCCGAGAAGGGGCTTCTCCCCCGAAAGCTGATTGACAGCCGGGGTCAGGGTGGGGGAAGCATTTGCTGGACCCTGTCAGATCATAGGGAGCTGCTGACAGCTCACGCCGCGGTGGGCTTCCCTCGCCGGCGAGATTTATGCTGCGATTCGGAGGGTGCTAATTAAACTCTGCTTTGCTTAGAACAGCCTGGAAAAAAACCCACCCCAAAATGGCAATGTGCTCCTTTAAATCTCAGCTTGTGTTCTGCGAGTGCTATCTAGAGGTGGTTGGGTTTCCACGGAGGAACAAGTAGCAATGCTTCCTAACGCTTTGAAATATTAAATCAAAGTTGATGTGAGTTTGCATTCCTCAAGCCAGCGTCATATAGCAGCAAACAGTGTTTCTCAGCAGATGATTAGCAATCAGCTTAGAAAGCTGCTTATTGACTGGGACAGGCGGTATCGAGACATGCCTGGTGTGGGATGGGTCTCCTGCAGCTCCTGGGCTGGCCGAGGCAGAGCCATGCTATGAGGAGCTCTTGGTTTCTTGTCCAAGTGCAATTTAGAGAGTGCCAAAAGGACACGGACACCGTGCATGCCCTCCCGGCTCTTCCAGAGCAGCAGAACCCCCCCGGGAATACGCTCCACGCGTGTATTACAGACAGTATGGTGCCTATATGCTGCGGTGGAAAGGACAGAAGAGCTACCCAAACCAGATTAATCAGGGGATTAATGGCTAATGGGAGCTGCTGTCTTTGGGACTGTCCTGCCCTTAGCAGCAAGAATCAAACAAGAAGTTAATGTTAAATGAATAACTCACAGCAGTCAAACTTTATAATCTTCTACTAATTTGGTGCATGAAAAGCTGAAACAGTGTGATATCTTGTGAAATGGCAACTTTACAGTGAAAAGGGGCAGAGCACAACGGGCAGCCAAAATAAGGCTGAGTGCACCGATGGCCGATCCATCAGCCCTCTCCGTGACCGACCACCTCTGAACGGCGGGCGCTGCGCTCCCGCTCTCGCCTCTGACTCCGGGGAGAAAGAAAGAGCTGAGACCACTGAAAAAAGCCCTTTACTGCTTCAGTCCTGTATGCTTCTGTTAAAGCTATTGGGCTTTCAGCAGTATCCTGGCCAGGCTGCAAATGCAAACCATCAGCCGTGCCCCGGGCAGGTCTGCCTTCACCCTGCCCTCGCAGAAACCAAGGCAGGGTTTCTTCCAAACGCGCTCCAGGTGATTTATACTTCCACGCCGAAGGCAATGCCAATATCACCGTGTTTTAGCTCAGTTCTGCTTGCATTGGTTTTAATTTTGAGCAGTGCTGACCATCGGCAGCCCAGGAGCAGCTGTGGGGTGACACTTGCAGGGTGGGATGTCACCTCGGCCCCTGGTAGCTGTCATCCATCCACGCTTGCAAGTGCGATGGAAAAAAAATCATGGAAAGATGGGGAGGAAGCTGGTCCTGCTTCTACCTTTTGCTACAATCCTTCAAGCATCAAAATGGTTCAAAGTCAAGCCAAAAGGAGACAAAAAGCAAAGGAGGTGGTGTGGGATTTCCCGGAGGAGCCCGGGGCCGGTCACTGCTCCCCTGCGAGCTCCTTGGTTTGCACCGGGAGCAAAGCAAAATACAAAGTGAGATTAAAAAAACAAAATGAATGGAAAAAAAAGAAGAAAGGCAAATGGTCTGTGATAACTCGGATCTCATTGTTAAATGTTATCGGTGTCTACAGGTTACTGGAAAAACAAAGGGGCCAGATGGCAGCCCCTCGCCGGAGCAGGGCTGTTTGCTGAGGGCTCCGGGCAGTGGTGGCCCCAGCGCTGCCCGGGAGGGAGCAAAATTCCTCCTTAAATCTCAATTCCAGATTTGGGAGCTCCCCGCGAAGGTGCCCTGGCAGCTCGACGGCCGCTCCCGGCCTCCATGCGGAGTGACGAGGTGAGGAAGCCACTTCGGTCCCCCCGGCTTTCTCTGTTTTGTGCTTTTGATGCTATTTTTCTGATTGTTTTTTTAAACTAAAATTGTTCATGTGGGTGCTGGAAGCCAGAGGGAGGTAAGGTGTGAGCTGGCCCCGGCTGCCTTTGGCAGTCCTTGCTCTCACCTTGATGGTTGAGATTGATTCAACTATTGTTTTTCTTGCAAAATGCCTCAAAATCCACAGTGGTAAAGCACACAGATCAGAGAAATACTCATCCCTGGGTTCCTGTGTTACAGAAGGTAAAAATCCTCTATGAAAAATCAATGCTGTAAGCTAAAATCAATGAACTTTAACTTCAAGACTATTTCAAAACCAAAGAAAACTTTCTCTTGCTTTAACCCTCTGAACAAATCAATTTTATCTTTTATTTGCTAGAACTGTGGACCATTATCTTTTAATACAGTCAGTGCAAAAGAGTATCTTAATAATAAATTGCTGCTGTTCCAGTGAGGGGTGTGTTAGTGTGGTGGGGTCGGGATGCTGGGAGGGAGGGAAGGGGGCACAGAGCTGGAAAGAAAAGTGCGCTAAATTGACAGATAATAAATATCAACCAATTAATGAAATGGTTGATGGATTTCATCATGTCAATGAAGGCTGTTAACGAAGCGATGACACTCTTGTGAAAACCAAACTGTCAGGCAGAGCTGACCTGGTCCTAGGGAAGATGTTCAATTATTTTTTTCCACCATCTCAGAGGGAAACAGCGCTCAGTGCATCGTGCACGAAACAAAATGCTGCCGAGGACACTAAAGTGCTTTTTACATAATAACTTTAAAATATCAGAGCACAGGACCTGCATCCCAGCACAGGGAAGGGGAGAGCAGCGCTCGCCGGATGGGACAGCAAGGATGGGGATCCACCACCGGGACGCGGTGGCGGCCTCCAGGGAGCAGCACGGGGTGAAAACCACATCGTTTGGGAACATGCACAAATCAAGCACATGCCATTTCTTAACACTGATGCCCTTACACGGTGCTCAGACCGCGCCACGGGGCCGTGGAGGGACACATGAAATAAATTACCAAATTGCAGCTCTGCCTCCCTCGTTTCCCCCCCCCGGCTTTGCCCCCGGGCTCTCCGCGTCCTGAAGATTGATTTGCAGACACATGTCAGCGAGTCGCCTCCGCGCAGCCCCGGCATTTCCCGGCGAAGCTGCCTGAGCGGCGTGGGTCTGCTGGGGGAGAGGTATCCCCTTGCAAGGAAAACACGGGGCAGGTGCACGTGTTGGGAATAGAGCCCTTCAGAATTAACAACCTGAAAGAATTTGATTTAGCTCAATTTATCGATCGGTGCAAACAAGCAAAAAGTATGTTGGGTTGAGATGATTAAATGCGATGGGGTCTACCAAAGGCATGACCGAGGAATTAATATGCAGCTTATAAACACGCTGCGGGGAAAAGTCAAGGGGAAGCAAACAAGACCCAAAATAGATTTCTCTCCAAATGTCCCGTGAAGCCAAGGAATCCGCTGATATAAACACAGGAATTGAAACTGGCCACATGAAACAAAGCTCCGCTTTCAGTGGCACCTGGGGATGGCGAGATGGAAGTAATTCCTCTTTAATGAAGATATTGTTATGTGTCTGAGGCTTTCGGCAGAGCAGCAATCTCCGCTGCCTGGGAAAAGAGGGGATTAAGTTACAGACCGGCTCTGCTGGAGGAGAAACCCCCTGTTTTAAGCAAAACCTTAGCTTGCGTTATCTGTTTAATGTGTTGCATGCCATTTGCGGCATAAACATTTCCAGTTCATTTTAATTTCATATCGTAGGAGAATAATAAAGACAGCAGGGTTATTGGTCACAGCTGCGCGAATGTGGCAAATGTAACTTGAAGAATTATTCTGTCAGAGAGACAGAGCCAGATATTATTGTTTTTTCCCTTACAGTCTTGCCAGCAGTTAAATAGGGGATTTTATTAAAAATATTCATGTAATTAAAATCTATAGTCTTGAAAGCCTTTATAGGAACTGGAGTTAAACCAAAATAACACATTTACATTCAGATGTTGTAGGTTTGTAGCAATATGATGCTGCCTTCGGTTTATAAAGCAAAAAAAGAAGGTTTTTGAACTTAAGTCCTCTTACGTTCTAAAATGTAGGTAGCTTTGAAACGTGCAGTGACTGGTATAGCTTAAAAGGACACCCTTTCTCGAAAGCATCAGATTTGGTTATAGAAATTCATTACAGTTATGATCGGGGGGACTGGTGTGTCCTGAGAGGGAGAAATGAGTTTTTTTCAGCACACGTGTAGTTTTAACAACCAATGCCTGGGTTTTCAGCCGTTGTCCATCAGCGTGATGGATCGCCCTTCCCTTCTCTCACTTCCCAAACCCCAACCCCGGCTGGAACGGGGAATTTTCCCAAAGTGAAGGAAATACCCCTGGCAAAAAGTAGACCCAACAGCCACCCAGAGCCGTTTCTTTTTTCTGCCTTTTTTTTTTTTTTCTTCTTTTTCTCAAAGCTTTGTCCAGTAATAAACAACTGTTTCAATCTGCTGCGCTGATCAAAAGAAATGTTTTAATCAGTCCCAGGCAAAATATCATGCTATTATGTTATCACTGGAGCAAATCATCAAAAATACAAAACAAAAATATCGGTTTAATACGCTCCAGATCAGGAATGTCTTGAAGAAACTTGCCTTCCTCACAGGTGTGTCCTATTTTAAGAAAAAAAAGAAGAATTAAAGCGCGGGGGCTGGCACTGGGGCGAGCGTGGCTGTCAGGGCAGAAACGCCGAGATCAAAACTGACCAAGCCCAATTACTGCAAATAAACCGCTCGAAACGCTTTCCCCTACCCCAGGGATGTTTTGATTAATTTTTTTTTAAACTGACAAATTATCTGAAAATCACTCATCTGTGTTTTCACCTGCTGCGAAGCAAATCCACGGGGAGAGCCGCGGGGACACCGACCCGGTCCCTGCTACCTCCAAGCCACGGCTCTGGCTGGCGAGGGATGCATCCCCAAGGAGACCCAGAAGCCTCCAAATTTTGGAGACAATTTTCCCATCGGGAGCCTGAGCAGGGTCTGGATCCGACGCGGGGTGATGGGAGCCATCAGTGGATGCAGGAGCATCCCTGCCCCGCGAGCCTGACGCGTGATCACTTGCAGAGGTACCCGCCATCTCCTCCGAAAAATTTTGGCCTGAGCAGAGCTGGATCTCATTTCCACCCTCTGCTCTGTTCTGTGTCCAGGAGACCTACCCAGAGAAATTCCTCCTTTTTATGGCCCATGACTCCAGCTGCATGAATGATACTCAAAAACAATTTAAAAATAAGTGATCTTTCAGTCATTTGGGAAGCTCAGGTTTGGAGCAGGGTGCTGCGGCTATCTCACCAGCCAGACCTGGCAACCACGCTCCTCGGATCAGCAGTTAATAGGATGCGCTCTCAGGTGGACCTTTCATACACGTTGGATTGAAGAAATCCTGACTCTCCATCGGGTCAAAGGGGAGAGGTCCGCGCTGGCACGTGCGGCTCTCAAACACCGCCCAAACCCATTTGGCCGAAAACCATCTCAGAAGGCGGGGACGTCGGCTTGGGAAGGAGGGACAGCAGCGGGGATGAAGCACCCGGACCTGGCCAGATCCAGCTGAGCTCTTCCCTGTCCTCTCCTTGACAGCCCTTGCCTCAAGGGCTTCTCATGGCAATCCCACCATCCAACATGGCAAGTGTCAGCACCTTCAAAGCACGAAGGCTTTTGAAATGTTGGGTTTCGTTTCAGTTGGAAATGAAGTTTGGGGCTTCGCTTTACTTTGATTTGGTTTAATCTCAAAAATCTCCAGGAAAGAGAGTTCTATTTCTCCTACCAGTCTAAATTCTTAAATTCTGGTAAGTATTGAGAAGCGAAACAAAGGGGGCTGATGTTATCCGTTAGAATAGCCCAGATAGAGACATTATCCTGCTTTTATGAAAGCCAAAGGCCGAATTCATATTTATTTGAGCTGCAGCAGAATCTGGCTTATATCCTGGACATTACAACATATTGTTTCAATCTATATTTTTATTAGCAATATTGATAACGTTAGAAGAAATACGATACAGGAAATAGCTTATCAACTTTGATTAATTTTACAGTAAGATTTTTAATGAAGATAAAAGAAGAATTCGGCAAAGGGCTGAAGCTAAAAGTGTTGTTGGTAAATGGAGACGTGCGGTACCTGCATGTCCTGAGCAGGGCAGCTGGATAGCCAGCATGGTTTTTACTCCATGGAAGAAAAAAAAGTTGGTAATCAATTTTTTTTAAAGACCATTAGTTCTCCACTTTAAGTTTATTAACACTTTCATACATAATGATTCACTGCAAGACTGCAGAAATGAAGATACTTGTGTAAACCTAAATTAAATCTGCCTGCTGTGCACAGGCAGTGGTGCCTGTAGCTCACGCTCCTGCGTTTAAAGCCCTGGGCAAACGTTTATAGGGAAAGACATGTGAAATACTCTTGTTGCAGGGAGAAAAACCCCTAATTCCAGCACCTAAACCTCAAGTCCTGCGAGAGGATCGGATCTTACTTGACTCACTTGAAGGTGCCTTTGGGACGAGGAGGTTTTGCCTTCRAGCAGCCCCACAGCTTTGGGGTGTGCAGGAGCTTTCCGAGCTGCCAGCCTTCCCTCCTTGCACTCCATCGTCTGATATTAATTCTTAGTTTTAACACTGTATTATGAACAGTTTAGCACTTAAAAATGTTGCTCTGTATCTGGATTTATGCCTTTTTTTTTTTTTTTTTTAAAGTTTAAAATGGCAGTCTGCGTGGAGGGCATCGTGGTGCTGGTTGAGGATAAACCAGTCCAGCCTCCTGGGCTGCTCCATTTTGTCCTGCTATTGAAAACACCCATGAAACACAATCCCACCCCAAATTTACCAAACTGCCTTAAATATACAGGGCTTTTTCTGCAGTGCATTTAGCAGCCCATCAAAAGCAGAATCTCCAAGGCATTTAAAGTAACGTATGATGGAAGATGATGGCTAAAACCACCGAGTGCTTCGGGTGAGGTGGGCACAGCCAGGGCAGCATCCGATTGTGCAAACAGATATTGCGGTCCTTCCCTCAGCCATGCCGACTGGTGTTCAATATCGTGTATTTGAAGCCTTCCAGCTGAGTGCAACAGCAGCAAGCATCTTCTCCCAAACCTAAATAAAAAAGGGTCTTTCTGCTGGTTTCAGGCTGTAGGTCCACGGTGAAGGGATGCAGCAGCTCGCTCCGACGGACTGGCAGCCGGAGCGGAAGGCAGCATCCCTCCCCGGCGCATCAYCTGAGTAATAGCAAGAGTAACTCTAAGTAACCATGCAAGTCCATTACTCTCTCCTTCCTTTTGGAGTCGAGGCCCCATTTTATTTGCAGGCCTGACTGGAAGCAGATGGACCTGTCAGGGCTCACTCACGCAGGTGAGCCCAATGGGGCGGATGAGCTGCTAAGTGCTCCCAGCTGCTGGGCAGGGCCCGGAGGAAATTGTTGGAGCTGGGACCCAGCTCAGAGATGAGATCTGGAGTCAGCGCCAAGAAGGAAAATGTTAATTTCTCCAAAAAGCCAGTCTCTCGCAACCTGAAAGTGTGAGGCTTTTAAAATAAGAGAAGATAACTGAAAGCCTCTTCAGCGCATCTAATATCTCTTCAGACTTCAGAGGGCTAGAAACCATCCTGAGCCCCTGCCCCCATCTCTGGTTTTGTTCAGGATCTGCCTCCTTAGACAGCCAATATGACTTTTCCTGRGGGTTCTCCCTTATCGCTGGTGTTTTCCTCTCCAGAAAGGTCTTGAATTTTACTTGCTGGTTTGTGTCACTTGATTTATAAGCTCAAGGGGTCCTTCACAAAACCTGGACTACTTCTTGTACTTAATTGCTACAATAAACTTAAAACTTGGTGCTTTAGGATAAGTGATCTGGGAGGAAATTGTTTGATGTATGGAAGCAGACGGTAGGTCCTTCTTGTGAATGTCACCGGAGGGACACAGAGGAGAATTGGGTTTATAAATAACTATAAAATTCAGAAACGACACAAGCTCAGTGAGAGCAGAGCTCTATTAAGCATGAACAGCTTGCAGTGCAATACCCAACATCTGCAAAAGTCCTTGCAGCCAGTATAATTCCCAACAGCCTCCATTGCTGCGCCCGGGCTGTCTGACACCGGCGTTAACTCCACGAGAGCCGGGAGGCTGCGATTTGCACAGACACAGCCGAGCACAGAAAGGGGTGCCTGGAGCCTGCATCCTAAAATGCAAATCAACGGGTGAAAGAAAAGGCGATTAGCAAGTCACAAACTTTTATTCACATCGCAAGGAAGGTGTTTTTTCTTTTCCTTTCCAAAATTACTTTGTCAAAAACAACTCTTTGCATTTTAAAAACTGTTTTTTCCAGTGCGCTCTGGCTGCAGCATCGGCGGAGCACAGAGCCTGCTGAGCCGGCGGGGATGGGGCTGCTGCAGTGGCCGGGCGACGCTGTGGCCGCCTGCCACAGCTCCGGTGCCTCCGAGTGACATGGTGATAAAGAAAATTGTGAAATACATTCAGTGTGTAAACGCCATGGAATGAGGCATCACTCGCGGYGCTGCAAAGCGCGGCCCCAGCCATGGAGCGCTCGTAGCACAGCCCCGGGAGGAGTCGGGGGACGCATCCCCCTGCACCCGGTACCCAAAATACAGCYAGGGCCAGAGAGCTGCCTCCGCGCCGGTGATTTTAAAATTATGCCTTTAGATGCTGGACCTCTTATTTAGCTTTCTGAGCCATGTTTTAAGAGAGTCACTGCATATTTTGTGTATTCTGGGAGACAAGCAGCCACACAAAACTAAGAAGAAGGAACATGTAAATACTGCGGAGTCATCTGTTTCCAATAGTGTGTGTTTACATATTAATGTGCAATACAAATTTGTAAACATGAGCATTTGAAACTTTTGTAGGAACCGATACCGGCCTTTTCCCTTTCTGCAGCTTTATTGGAACAGCATGTCYCCCCTGGCCCCAGCCACACATGGACATCGTTTTAATACTGGATGCATTTCAAATGTTCTGGGTGCTTGTTTGTTCTGGTCTATCTTGCTACCCAATCCTCGTTTGTTTTGCATAATTGTGATACAAATTATCATCTAATTACAGACCAAACCTCAGAAGATCAAATGTAAACCAAGGCACTTCGATCAGAAAAAGCTACAGCCGACGCTCCCTCTACACGTTTGCCTTCTCCAATAGATGTATTAAATTTGGGTGAAACTGGATAGTACACTGCACTTTGATTAAAAATGTTATCGCTGGGTTTTTTTGTCTCCTTGGTTTTTAAATCAACCTCCCGGTGCCTGAGCAGCGAGCCCATCCCATGTCCCAGTGCAGAGTACGAACGCGGTGCCCTTGGTAGGACCAGTTTTATTTGCCGAGTGCTATAAATGTGATCAGATATTCCCGAGTAACTCCAAACTCCTCTTGGGAAAGGTCAAATGACTAATAGCTAAGATTGTTCAGCAAGTTTAATCTTCAAAAAAAATTTTGATTATTTCTCCCTGTTCCCATGTAAAAATAGCACAATAATACCAGGTTTGTATTTGTATTCACCACTAAGTCTAAAGGACTGTGAACTCTTCCAATTGCCGCAGGTTTCCAAATAATGTTAACGGGGGGAAGTACAAAGCGGCGTGTAATGTATTTGTATTTACAGGCGCGTGGTCCTGCTTGAAATATTGACCTTGATTCCCCCAGTTTCACATTTAACGACTAATGATTTCTTATACTGACTTACCCTCTCGAGTTCTGCCGCGCACCTCTCACCAGCAGCCGTTTTACAAAGCACCCCTAGAAAGTAGCGTGCAGGTTATCCACTATTTCAGGCACAATTTTTCTCATATAAGCAGAACCATCTATGTTATAGTGTGAGCGATTCAGCTGAATTGCCATTGTGGGTATGGAAAATAATCCCATGCTGGCATGGTCAGGGAGCCTTGGCCGGGTCCGAGGTGACAACGTGGGCATCAGGACAGAGACCTGACTGCCTGAAAATACTGATTTGTTTCGTAAAGAACCACCAACATCTTTTTTATTTGTTACAGTGATATTTGAAAGGATAAATCAGGAGATAAAGGCAAAGGAAATAGGAAGTAACCTCAGAGAACCCAGATCTGACAGCGTCTCTCATGCTGTGCTGACCTCTCATACGGAGCTGGTGGGTATTTATACGTCTGCCTCACCCACGCTGATGAGCACCGCATCCTCCCCGGAGCTCGGGTGCACCCAAGGGACACGGGTGCCGGTATTGCGCATCCCTTGCAGGGACCAGGCTCTGGACTGTGATATGGGAGGGTGGCAAGAAAGGGGCTCCTACAGGACCAGGCGCATCGAAACCCAACCCAATTCCACTGGAATTAGCTGAGCAATCGCTGTTGGAGCGTATCACCCCAACGCTGGGTTTGTAGTTTCATACCAAAAGGCACAGAATAAACCAGCAGCTCTGGGAAGCCCCCTGCCCGGTTGCAAACATGCCCTGGGTAGGAATGAGGTGGGTCCCCTCAAAGAGAGTGTTTGCTCAGCTGTAGTGGGGGGAATTTATCTGACCCAAATTTAAATATCTATCGCTGTAAAATTGTCTGTACTGAAAATATCTGTTCTCCTCATTAGCAGTCATGTTTTTAACTAGACAGACACTGACCTGTTGGATCACCAGCTCATGGCCAGCCACTCTGGAATATCTTACGCAGCTGCAAATATTTGGAAAATGGGAAGTTAYCCGTTGCATCCACCCACAAATCCATGACTGATCTGGAAGAGCCTTCCAGCTCCCCAAAAGTATAACCACACGGGGGGGCCGGTACTCGGTCACTCAGCCCACGGGATTCGTCCCGGGGAGCAGAGATCTGCCCCGCTYTGCAGAGCCCGTCCCAGCGCCTGCAGTGGACTCGCCGGTGGGAACTCGGCCACCACTGGTGACGGGTGATGGCTTGGAAATAAGGACTCCCGAATGGAAAAAAGTTTCTTTTTTTTTTTTAATAAAAATAGTGAGATAAAYTGCTAAGAAACAGCACGAGAAAGCAGGTTTGTTCATTTTTACAGTTGTACAGACCGTTTAGCACGGYAAGCACGGCCCACCGTTTCATACTGGTGTCACTGGGTGCTCTGTGAACACTCAAAGCAGATAAATTAGGGAAACCAGTGTTGGCCGATTTTTAGCAAAGTCTCATGAAAGTAGAAGTGTGACTTTTTGTTATTTTAACAGCTTTTGATGTTGCTTGTTCTGTTCTTAATCTGTTGTCTGTTACGGATGAAAATAAAACCAAAATTCTGATACCAATTTTGATTCTTAAACCTGCGCTTAATCCCTATATAGTGCTGTGTTATGTCTGTAAATACAGAATTCTCTTATCTTAATCCCAAAATGTGGCTGCTCCCAGTCAAGCATTATTTTCAAATCTCTGTAATATATCAAATAATAAAATTGGCTTCAGGTAGGGACTGAGCATTGATCAAATAAAGAATAAAATCTGTGCCCCAATTTATTGCGAGTCATATTGTGCCCTTGGGAGCTCGAGATTATTTACAGGAATAACAAGAATATCCACAGGTTATAATAAAACAAACAGGACTTTTGGAAGGAATTGAAAATCTCATGTTTCAGGGCCCGTAGAGTTGTAACTCTCCGGAARGGATCTGCGTTCTCCACGGGACCGAGCCAGGAGCATCCCTGCCCCGTCCCTCGGGCACAGGCTGGCGGATGCGATCCCAGGTGGATCTTCTGTGTCCCCTGGGGCTGAAAGTGCTGGGTAGGAGGAATGTCCTGCAGGGCTCCCGGGGGTGTTTCATCCCACACAGCTCTCCGAGATGTTTCTCCCAGGTCCCCCAGCGTGGATCTGGCCGCCGTGGGGGAGATGTGTGACCCCCCCCTCCCCTGTTCCGTCTCACCACGCCGTCAGTGCTGGTGCCGCTCCGCACTACCACCTCCTGGAGACCTCCAGAAGCAGGAGCATGGAGAGGAGGGCTCTTGGGGCACCCCTGCATCAGGCTCCACTGTCTCATCCCCACAAGGTAGGAACGCATCCGTCTTTTATCCCGGCTTTCTTTACCTCGGCAGCAGATACTTGAATTTACATCCCCACTCTGATAACTAAGTCACCTGGGTCCTGGAGCAACAAGGCACTTCCATGTCATTAATTAGGACCCATTAAAGCCAAGGGAACTTGAGAACATGCTCGAGCACTTGGCTAAATACGGCTCCTTTGCTGACTCAAGGTCTCAGATAGTCCCTTTGAAATTAGTGGAAAAACTCAAGTAGGGTGAGCAGAAGCTCACTAGGGCTTTGAGCTAACTAAAGGCAAGCTAGATAGAGAGTTTCAGGAAAACATATTTGTAGAAATGTATACGTCTACGTTCCCGCTTCAGAGTGCAAATATTAAAAAGGTGACTGTACAGTTTGCTCTTAACCTACAACCATGACATAAATATCACCAAAAGGTAGCACCTTGCTGTGGGTCACCTCAGACCCTCCGCGCTCCCAGATCCTCCACCCTCCCAACAACACGACAGGTTTGCCCACAAAAAAAGTTAAATGCCTAGACATACCGCTCCTGTACCATGCAGTATTTCATAGTCAATAACTAGCAAGCCCTTGGGTATGAAGGAAGGAAAGGCTTGCTTTACATATCAATGCTTAGAAATATTATATAATTCCACTAAAGGCAATGGTTAATCGTCGGGTGCCAGTTAGAGTGATTACATCTGCCATCTCTCAAAGAAGCTGGAATGCTGTCACTCACTTTGAAATGGCTTGCTGCATTCATCAGTCTGGATGGCACAGAGAAGTTATAACCATACAAGCCATATGGAGGATGTAAAGAACAATTAAGTGCTTCCCGAGCAATGGGACTTGATGGGAAAATGTTTCCAGATGCATGTAATCCGTACAGCATTTGACTAGCAGAATTGGGTCCTTGTAGACATTGCCCGTTTAAGTCTTCAGCTTTCGCATTTTTCAGATTGGTTATGCCGAGGGAAGATAGTTTTGGCGTCTCCACCATGAAGTGGGGTAAAAGATGCGGGTTGGTGCCTCCCAGTTTTTCATGGCTTGGAAAGATGAGAGACTGTTGTCTTAAGAAGCTCGTAGGACAAATCTTGTAGTAGAGGGGCACGTTGAGGTTGTGTAGGTAGGTCTCGGGGCACGACACGCCAATGTTGCTCGCTGACAAGTGAAACGTAGGCGGTGAGCACGATGGCGAGAGCAAGGGGTTGAGAGGAGAGGGCGTCCCGCCACTGGAAGTCACTGGTGAAGAACTGGAGCTCCCACCTGAAAACAAAAACAGAAATCATCCAGGCTGGGCTAGCTCATGTTCACAGCCAAGGAACCCTTGGGGGACTCCTGCTCCAGCTCCGCATCTCCCTGCCGCCGGTGTCCGTCCAAGCACAAACCCGCTCCAAAAATCAGCTCCTGGAAAATGGGAAGATCTGTCCACAAATTATTTGTTGTTGTTACTTGGCGCTTGTCTAAGAACAGTACTCACACATGTCTAATCCCATTCATTTGACCGGGACAACTATGAAGTTCAGCTCTACACATACAGGTACCTGCCGGGTCTGTGCCTCGCTATACGGCCGATAACCTTGTCCTGTTATACATACACCATTGCTATTTTAGGTTCCCTATTTTTCGTGCAAATTGCAGGCAGCTTTTTCCCCTTGTATATAAGAACAAAAAAATGTATTCAGCCTGATGGAGAATTTTTTTTGTACCTTCCTGCTCACAGGAATCGACTAATTTTACTTGGCTTCCCATGCAATTTGAAACATATACTTGAATACTATAGGTGTCTCCAGAAACTTTAAATGCACGTGTCATTTTAACATTCTCCTTTCTGAAATGAATCAATGAACACTTTCATAATTTGGTAGAAAAGCGACACCGGCTCGCTTCACACGTGTGAGCGCTGCCGAGGCCACTGGACTATAACATCACTGTTCAGCACCGGCTCGCCGCTCCTCCGGAGCAACATCAAGAGCAAAAACTGAGAGGCAGCGGCTGCTCTGGCGTGGGAACGGTGCTCTGGAGCGGCCGTCCCTGGTGCTAAACAGATGCTGGTTTCATCTAATGCCATTTAAGAGCCGTATGTCTCTGCTGCACATTCATTACCACATTCTTCTAGAGGTTCCCCCCCCCCACCTTATTTTCATTTCTTACCAAAGTCACTGGAAAAGGAAGGAAGGGAATGTGAATCCATTTTTGCTCTATGTTTTTCTCTATTTACATTTAATTCCAAGTGATGTACTGTCTGGATGCRATCTGGTCAGACTTTACATGCAATCAGCAACACAGAATCAACCGTATAACCAAGCCATACCTGCTAGTGTATCAAACCTAAAAAACCACAAAGATTTTGGACATGGTGCAAATTCATTTTGCAAAACTCCCGGCAAACAGASTATCTCACAGGTTGGGTAACGCGCAGGCGGCACCTATTCGCAATAATCCGGGAATGTTTTACGGCTTGAACGTCTCGCCCTTCCCCGCTGATGTCAGCGGCTGTTTCAGTACTGACATCAGCAGGAGAGGACACAGGGCAGGGATCCGGTCCTCTCCTGACGTACACGTCCTGACGTCCTCCCAGGACTCAGGGACTTTTGGTCGTGTAAAACGATGAGATTGAGCTGATATCTGTGAGTGCGAGGCAGCGAATGAATCCCTATGCCGGTGGCTGTAGCGGAGCAAACGAGTGTTAGTATTCGCTTCAAGGTATCCTAAGCAATAATAGCACACGACTTCCAGGACAAGTTTGGGAACGGGGATCACAGCAGGGAGGAAAGAGCAGCTCAGAGAGCAGATTC
Source organism: Phoebastria nigripes (assembly GCA_035582835.1). Lineage (NCBI taxonomy): Eukaryota > Metazoa > Chordata > Aves > Procellariiformes > Diomedeidae > Phoebastria > Phoebastria nigripes. Next base: position 1,549,670 of record JAYKAV010002109.1, on the reverse strand, counting down.
TTTCTGCCATTTCTATTAGGCTTAAAAATCCCAAGTTTATGGCCAATTCTTTCTTCAGCATATTGTTCATGCTTTCTTTTAATTTACCTTCTGGTTTTAGGGCTTCAGTAGTTCTATTTTTCAGCTTTCCTTCAGAAATACAGTATTATTAGTAGTGAAAATGGAGATTTTGTTATATTTACTTCAGTCCAGGAAATTAACCCTGAAGAAAAATACCGGTTACGTAGCAAAATACCAGGCAAAAAAATCCCAGGAAGCCCTAATATTTTAGCATCTGTACAATAATCATTGCAATTGCTGTTCTCTCATTCCCCATCGCAGCCCATGCACCAGCTCCTCTCCTCGGTACCACATCACAGCCTGCAAGACGGGTTCAGAAGGGACTTTTTGCATAAGGTCTTTTTAAAAAAATAATAAAAAAAAATCTAGTTCTCTTTACAAACCGGTAAACCTCTTAATTTCTCCCGAGTCTGATTTTTTATGTCTCCACATTTCTACGCCTGTACAGCATGAATTTTTGCTGTGATTTTTGCAGTGTTTCCCTGCAGAGACAGGAATGATTTGGCGTGCCCCAATATTTTGAAGAGTTCCTAACATAAATGAGAGTTAAACTGGCGACTTTAAACCCAAACTGGAGCACTCCAGCGTGCAAATTATCTGTTAGGTTTTTTTCCTTCGGCGCTATGAATAATCAGTTTTCAAATAATTCTTCCAAAAGCCGTTTTTCTGGAAAAGGGCTGTAAGGGACCCAGGTGCGCTTGTCAGCCGGAGGGAGATCGTTTTCCCTGAAAAACTTTTCCCTCTTCCCTGCATTTCTGCGGAGTTAACGGACCGTGGGACTGCTACGTTCCAAATAAGAGATAATTTTATTTTCTGTTGAGTAATGCATTTGTTCGCACAGAAGAGGCAGGCTACAGAGAACGCCGGCCGTCGTTATTATCACGTTTGTAGCTAATATTCTCAAACGGGTTGGAAATAATTAGTGTAACAAGATCAAAGCCGTAACAACCCGACTCTAAATTAGCCTCCCTCATACCCAGATGGTTTTTTCTGCGCATCTAAATCTGATTTCTGCCAGGTGATGAAGGCAGACCGCGCCGTTACCCTTCTCTTCCCGGGGCCAGCGCTCTGCTCCTCTAATCGGTTTTAACAGGAGTTTTTGCCGAAAACGCGTGGAATTGGCTTCCCAAAACGTTACGTTGGCCGCCGGTTCGCTTTCTGGACCCACCTCATTCTCTTAATGGTTTAAGACCCCCGACGCGCCCCCGCGGAGACCTCCGGGCGGCGCAGCCCCGAGGCCGCGGGGAGAGGCGGGGGCGCGGCCGCAGCGGGGTAGGGAAGAGGCAACAAACGGGACTTACCCTGGCTGTCTGCGCCGAAAGCCTTGAAGTCCAGGGCGAGGGGGGGCCGCCACGGGTAGGTCTCCAGGAGCCCGTCCAGGACCCCCCTGCGGGGCGAGACCGGGCTGAGCGCCGCGGCGGGGCCGGCGGGCGCGGCGGGGCGGGCGGCGGGGCGGCCCCGGCCCTTACCTGTTCCTCCCGGGATCCCGAAAACCTTTGGCGAAGGGATTCCTGTCGATCTTCAGCTTGGTGATCTGGGGGGTGGGAGCGAGAGGGGGAGTTGGGGCGCGGGGCGGGTCGGGACCGGCCGCCGCGGCCGTCGGGGCTCGCCATCCCCCCGGCCCCCAGTACCGTCGGGGCTCGCCATCCCCCCGGCGCTCGGTACCTGCTGGTTTTGGTAGGCCGTGACGGTGGTGAACTCGGTCTCCTGGAAGGAGAAGGTCTGCACCCCCTCGGCCGGCAGCGACTGGATCTGCGCTAGGTCGAAGCGAGAGTCCTGGGCGATAACGTGGACGCGGGGCTTGTACTTGTGCATGGACTGGAGGATGATCTGTGCGGGGGGAGAGGCAGGCTGAGCCCCCCCGAGAGGGAGAAGGGCAGGAAGAAAACCCGGTGCAAGACACGGGTGGGACGCAGCCCTCAGCCCCGGGGCAAAAGGGACCGGCCCGCCGCACTGTCGGCGCTGCCCCCCGGGGTGATGCTCTGTCCGCCCCCCCCCCCGGCCCTCCCCGGCGGGGCTGCCCCACACCTACGTGCCCCTTGTCGTCCATCTCGTTGTTGGTGAGCTTCACCCGGTCGAAGCTGATGATTTGCCTCATCCAGGTCTCCCCCGAGCAGGGGGAGTCGGGGTGGATGTAGAGCCGCGGGGTGATGCAGGAGTGGTCCGTGTTCCCCGCCACCATCCACTGCGAGCTGTGATAGACGTACCTGGCCCGGCCCGGGCCGCGGTCAGGCGGCGCAGAGCCCTTCCCCGACCTGCCCGCCCACGCACACCTATAGACTCTATACGTGCATGCGAGCCCCGCGGTCCCCCTCCGCCGCACGCCTGTGCAACCCCTATTTCACATACGCGCACTAAATGCAGATGGGCCGATCAGACGGCAGCTTGCAAACACTCAGCCTGGCAAGAGCGATCCCGCGGGGGTGCGGGGGCGTGCGGGGGTGTGGGTGGCCGCCCCGCCGGTGTCCCCCCCCCCCCSCCCSCCCCGTACCTGTATCTTTTGGAGTCCACCGGGACGACGTCGATGGCGATGTAGTACTGCTTCAGCGGCTCCAGCCCCTTCACCTTCACCCTGACCGACGGGAACATCCTCCTGCGGGCAGAGGGGAAGGTCCTGAGCAAGAGCTGCCGGTTAAACGGCGAAAACGGGTTGAAAAAAACTAAACGGGCATGGGGAAAAAAAAAGTTCTTTTCAAACTCAACGAAAATAGCGAAAAAACGCAAACAGAGAAAAACACCCCAAGTCAAAAAAAAAAAAAAAAAAAAGAAAAAAAGAAAAAAAGAAAACACAACGAAAAAGAGACAAAGGAAAAAACAACCGAGGAGGCAAAAGAGGAGCGGGGCGGGGGGGGGCAGCGGCGCGGCGGTGCCGCCGGTACCTGCCGGCCTTGGTGATGATCATCTCGGTGCCGATCTCATGAAACCTCCTCCAGAGCTCGGAGCCCTGCAGCTCCACCTGCACCCCGGCCCCCGCCTCCCGGTTCTCGGCACCGGCCTTGGGCCGCTTTTCTGCGGGGAAGAGAAACGGGAGGGGGCGGCTCGGGCGGCTGCCGGGGAGTGGGGGGGTGGTGGGGGGGCGGCCCTCGCCCCGCCGCCGCCCCGGGGGTCCCCTCCGGGCGGCCCCGCCGCTACCAACCCGCCTGCGGGGCTCTGCGGCTCTGCCTGCAGCCGGCCCCCGACTCCTCGTCGCGACCATCCGGCACCTTCCTCTTGGCCGAGCGTCCCACCAGGGCTTCCACCGAGAAGGCGTGAGCCCGGGAGCTGAGCGCCATCCCCCCCGGGCCGGGGGTCCCCCCGGGCGGCAGCGGGGTTCAGGCAGGCGGCGGTGCTCCCGGCGGCGGTGGCTCCATCCCGGCCGGTACCCAGCGACCCTCGCCCGGCCGCCGCACGGCTCCCGTCGGGGGGCAGCGGCCACGGCGAGATCCTCTTGCATCCAACTGAGTCAATAGACGGCTGCAGGCTCCACTGTTTGTTTTGGAAACTGGTGGGAGCATAAGAAACATTGAGTGACATTTCATAGGAGTAACC
>JAYKAV010002109.1:1496856-1545617 GCA_035582835.1 Phoebastria nigripes | reverse complement strand
GGTTTGTTTTTTTTTTTTTAAAAGGCAGCAAACCCGCCCCGCCCGCCCGCTCTGGCATCACCCCCGGGATGTTTCCACGGCTCCGCTTCAAAGCGCGGCCCCGCAGCGGCAGCTGCGCTGAATTAGGGGCAGAAATCCCAGTTTTCCACTCGGGCGGTTCCTGGGAGCCCCTGCGCGGCCGGGCCGGGCCGGAGCTGGGGCCGGGGGGGGGCTCCGGGCCGGGGGAGCTCGGCCGGGACCCGCAGGTGCGCAGGGAAAGGGCTGCGCTGGATTTGCGCGGTGATTTTCGGGCCCCCACCAGGGACGTCCCCGCCCTGCAAAGGCTTGAACGCACCGCGCTGATTTATTTTCCATCCGGGCGCCCTCCCCAGAGCCGGCACCAAAGGGGATTCCGGGGCTCGGTCTTTTTTTTGGCGGGGGGGGGGGAAGCGATGGTATTCATGCTGAGCAGGGTGGGTGTCCGCCTCCCCCACCCATCCCCAGGGCACCCCTCGCCCCACTGCCTCTCCCTGCACCAGGGAGGTCAGCTGGGGTAGATGAGCCTTAGCGGAAAAAAAATGTGGAAAGGGATAAAATTCACAGGCCAGCTGAGAAAGCAGGTTGGGGGGGGTGGGTGGGTGCGGGAGCTGTGGCTTTGGGGCGGGCAGGGGACGGGGTGCAGTGCCCCGTGCCCCACTTCCAAGCACTCCTGGAGTCTCAGGGTAGCACTGGTTTATTAAAATGTTTCACTTTTCAGGATTTCTTGCCGTATTTGTTAGGGTCTGCACCCTGGTGCACGCATTTCTTCCAAGCCTTGGGCTGGCAGCAGAGTGAAAACTGCGTTGTCTTTGTGGAGACAACCAAAACCAAACATCMGACAGCTGCTACCTGGCAGAACTCTTGACAAATGTATATTTTAAATGCCCCAGACTCACATCGTTATCCTCAAATCCCCATTCCAAGGATGCTCATTACTCAGTTTATGGTGGGGTTTGCACATCGATACTCATTTATACCTTTATACACATGTATACTCATTTATACTTTTTAACACACGTTTATACACCAAACTCTTGGCGTATCTCACTGGGACAGGAGTTTGTCTAAGGAAAAGGCCTTGGAGGAAGCGAGTGGGTGCAGACACAGGTGCTGAGCGCCGGAGCTTGACATCCAGCCTGGTTGAAAGCTGCCCGCTTTGCTGGCTGCTGACTTTTCTCCATGAGCATGGTCCCGGTGCCAGCTCCGGTTCGGACCATGCCTGCAGCCTGATTCAGGAGCAGAAAGTTAGCATCCCTGTCTGCAAATGGGGCTCTGAAAGATCCAGCTGAGCTCCTGTTGAATTCACGGTAGAAAACTAACAATGCTGTTTATAATGGCAGTTGGGACAGATGCACATGAGCTGTAAAATAAGTATATGGCAGGATGTTTCTTGAATTTGCTCCCCCAGGCTTCTGCAGAGCTGTGTGTACCTGGGGTCAGACGGGAGAGGAGCTAGCCCCGACCCTGGAAGGAGTGCAGGCATCTCCTAGCACTGCCTTCAGGGAGGCTGATGCCGATTAACTTTTGATTTAACTTTTATCAAGGGTAATGATACTTAATCTTCCTTCACAAAGTGTCTCAAAATCCGGAGACCAGCTACGCCGTGTCGTAATCTGAACTATACGGAGGTTTTGTCGCCGTGTTACTCCACAGTTCCACTGATGTCCATCAGCGGTGGCCCTGCAAAGCCCCAAACCCTGCTGACGTGGTTTTCCTTCGGACGAGGCATGTTCAGGTGCTCCTGCCCGATGTCTCTGCGGGATGGGTGTCTGACCCGCTTCGGGGGGTTCTTCTGGGACGTTATCCCACAGCCATCCCCATCCATTGGGGTGGGAAATGGATAGAAAACAGGACAGGGGAAGAGACGTGGGAGGTTATCTTGCTCTGCCCTCGCCCCCAGGCAGGATCAGCTCCACCTATGCAGATCTTTATTTCTTCTTACAAAGAGAAATGAAACAAATTTCATAAACATGTTCATAATTATAACAGCATAAGCTCATGATTTAAAAGCAAGGTGAACCATGGGTCCTTCCCGGAGCCCGGACGGGACTGACGCTGCGCTCCCCAGCACTGATAGAAGCCAGCTGAGGGCATTAAGTGTGAACCTTTATCTCTGCTGACACGACATATTATTAAAAAGTATTTTGAGTAATCTTTTATTTCCTTAGCATTGCAACACATTTCAAGAACTTGGCCAGGGATCAACCAACTCTTTTTAATTTCCTACAATGAAAAATAAAACAAAAATAAAGCCCAGTTGAGATGATATAATCAGGAACATTTTGAGGGTTTAGGTCAAATTAATATGTCAAAGAAGGGTTTTCAGGGGACTTGGAGAGCTTTAATCTGTCAAAGATTGACTCAGACCCTTCTTGGACTTTGTAATCTTATTGTCTTTACCAAATTATGTGATGGTATGTCATGTATTACCGTCATCAGAAAATCGAGCAAATAATCATTTGGCATAAAGTTCAGAATAGCTAACTTAATTTTAAAGCAAGTGTTATACAATATGACAGAAATGTTTGCTTAACTTGAAAATGATCTTTTAATACTGTCCATTAATCTGTTAAAGCACACAGGTAAATTCCAAACACAGACTTTTCCGACCACTTTAGGGGCAGACTTCAGGAGATTCAATTGTGTCCAAGCTGCGCTCGATTTTGCCAAGGTTTACTTTGCATTTACCAAAACAAAACAAAAAAAACCCAAAGCAAACCAAACCTGACTTGTTGCTCAGGGGTAATATTTCAATATCACCTGCACTCAATTACGCGTCTAATACTTGTATCTTTTATATCTCCACCTGATATGTCATAGATTTATATAAAGCTGCAATTATAAATTTGGTGCTAGGACATTTTCAGTTCTAACGAATAAACTCAAAGGATTGTTTGTGCTCTGCTTCACAAATTGTTAGCAAGAAAATCTTCTTTTTTTTAGCATTTGGAAAAAAGATGGTTTCCAAACCTGCAGTTTCTAATCAGAGAGATGCGGCCTCGTCGTGTACCATTAAACAAGCCCTGGCTCCCATAACACAGCCTCAGCGATTGCTTCACCAGCGTTTAATTAGACGACGCGTACTCAAGGCTACAAATGGGTGTGGGTGCATCTCTTTTCCCCGCTGGGTGTATGTAACGTGGGCTGTGCTCTAAGCAATCTTTCCGGGTGGTGTAACTCCTCTTCTCTTGCAGAGGCGCAGCCGGAGCCAGCAAAGCAGCGAACCCCAGGCCAGTCCCTTGCCCCCTTGTGCTCCCCCGTCCCCAGCCTTGGCGGCACCAACCGCATCTGCCCTCACATCTTCCCTTTGCAAAATCTTTCCTCTCCTGTAAAAATGTACTTTAGGATTGATTGAACCATGTTTGCACATGCTACTAATTTTTTATTCCAGGACTCAGAGTCCGGTTTGCATTTTTTCTGTTTCCCAACCTTACTGTCACTAGTTGTCCTGGTTTCAGCTGGGATAGAGTTAATTTTCTTCCTAGTAAATAAATAATCTATTTTTTTCAGATCCCAGCCTATTTGCTTGTCATGTTGTAAATATAAATGTACGCTCTGCCTCAAATCTAATAGGGATAAACCTGACACTGAAGAAATGCAAGCTAATATCTAATATGCCAACGTGCAAATAATATCATTTTCTTGGAAGAAAAAAGATAAACTTATGGATGATAGAGTGTGCCACAATCAGCTTCCACTATCAACACAGGAAAGGGGTGGAAGGTTTGTTATGGGAGTATGTTAAAGCTGTAATAGAACAGTTTCTAAATGCTCTGGCTAATACACAGGCTGCAACTGGAGTGGACGTGACCGTCAGTTGAATAACCCTTCCGTGGGCTGAAATAACGCCGGTTTGGGTTCTACGGGAAGTGGAATTTGCAATGTTCAACTTTAATTTTTGTAAATGTAACTACCACTTCATATGAGTCATTAACTAATTACTTATTAACGGATTAACAAATATTTCTTTTTCCTAAAAACCAATCTTTTAAACAGGAACTGCTGAAGTCTAAGTACCTCTTGGCAGAAAACACCCGTAGTAGCTTATAACAGCGCTTAGGAGATTGTTTTCCCTTACATTCTCAAATGTCCAGTCCCACAGCAAAGCTTTAATTTCATTCTCCATCGTATTTTGCCCACCATGAACTTCGAAAAACCTCTGCTCTTATACCCCAGCGCAGTGCGATAGCGTGCGCTCTCCGTCCCCGTGCGGCACCTCTGGGCCAACCCTGCGACGAAGCAGGAGGTGATGGCACGGTTCAGCCCCTCCTTGCTCTCAGGAACACCCCAAATTAATTTCATGGCAAAAATGGCAGGTCTGGGAAAGAAAYGGCCAGCTTACGGCGGTGGACAGCCGGTGTTGAAGTGTCTCGGTTGGTTGACCTCCTAAGGAGGTTCTTCACCACCAGGTGCGCGCTGCGTTAGTTAAAGATATATTAAAATAAATTGCCATTATGTTATTTTATACATAAGACCCAAAAAAGGCTGCACAGGGAATAGGATTAAACTTTAAGGAAATGATTCAGTGAAGTAAAAACTATCTACACAGAATTTGGGGAGAGTTAAATCAAATTAGGGGGCTCGGATCACTTCATGGTGAGAGAAGGGTTGGTGGTGATCCCCACCACAGCCAGGGAAGTCGAGGAAGGGTCAGTAATGGCCACTTACCGGTGGGGTAAGGATGAGACCACCGTGCACATCTCCAGTACCAAGACGTGACATGCCACCGCAAGAACTTTTATCCAGCATCTCTGGCTGCAGTTGCATGCCCTGTTGAGAGCTTTCCTGGGACTGCCRATGTGGCTGGGGCTGCGTAACAGGGGCTTCTGTCAGCTATCTCACTGCAACCTCAAAATATTTTCTGGAAAAGCAAGATTTCTTGGCTCTGTGCTGCGAGGAACATTTTTAGGGTCGCCTTTCCTAGCCCAGCTCCTGGCTTTTGGCTGGTGGTTGTGTGCGAGGCGTGAGAGCGAGGAGCAGCTGCTCCATCCCTTCTCCAACCACCTCCACCTGAGAAGCCCCTGCCAGCCTGGCCATCCCACTGAGCAGCTTTCCCACCACCTTTCCTTCATCATGACTTCTCCAGAGCCGAGAAATAAGACCAAGACCCGGTCCCTTCCCCCTCCAAGTAAAGGGAAAAATTCCTGCCGTGTTGAGCTTTTCTCATAATACTTAAAGAAAATACTTAAAGAATGTGTAATAATGGGGGATTTAGAGTGAGCAAAATTAACCACATGGACGAAGCAGAAAACCTTTAGAATGGCACTAAAAGGTATTCCGTCCGGCTTTACCGCAGGGAAGAGAGAGGGTGACCCCACGCGAGCCCTGCGAGCTGCGGGACCCCCAGTCCCCGGGGCCACCCCTGCTCTTCTCACCAGTGGAGTATAGGGAGGGAAAAGCCAGAGTTCTCGGTTTAACTGCCAGGGAAACCACACAGGAGAAGTGAAATTAAAATAGTTATGGGGAAGCTGATACTGAGTTATTCTATATTCCCGGGCAGGAGCGAAGCTGGCAGACCCGGGGCCGCCTTTCCTGCGCTCCCCGCTCGGCGCCGGGGCCAGGCAGGGTCCAGCCGTGGAGCATCCCGGGGTCTTGGGAACCCCAACCGGGGCCTTACCAGCAGTGAGCCCTTTCACAGGCAGCAATCTGAGGGCAAAAAGCCTTTTTAAAGAGGAAGGTGATGTTATTTTTACAAAATACAGCCTATATTCTGGTTTGCTTCACTTTAAATAGTAACTGGATACCTTGAGACATCCCCTCGGTGCTGGTGCATTGGGGGAAGGTCCTTTGATGGCCTTGATCACATCGTCTGTTCTGAAAGCAAAAAGGGGCCAAAGTCTCCCCTGATGGCCAAGATTTGGGGCCAGGGAGGACGAGGGTCCACAGTACCAACACGTGTCCCAAAGAGGGTCAGGCTTGCCAAGCCCACCTGAATGAATGGTCATCGCTATCGGGGTCAATACTGCACTCCTTTAACAGGCTGCAATAGCTGCCCTCCCTCACCATCGCTGCCCCAGAGGCATCCCAGACCCACCTGCCCGTGTACCGGCTGCCAAAATCCCCGCGGAGGCTGTGTCTGCGCAGCCCTGGGGCTCGCTCCCTAAGGAAGCGATGCCCCGTGGCCGGCGAAGTCTGCGGCGCTGGGCCAGGACGGGGACGCTGGGGAGTCCCCAGGTCTCAGGCAGTGCCTTTCACGGTGCGGAGCCTGCTCTGGAGGATGGCTTAGATCAGTCCTGTCAGGGACGTTTGCGTTTATTTATTGTTCATGCAGAAATTACAAGTTATTGGGGCTTGCTCTTCTTTCTCACTAAATCCTGATGTCTGCAATAAGCTTTGCTCCCTCCTTCACTGGGCTTAGAGAAGGTGGGTCCAAACAAGATGTGATGATTTATCCCCGGTCCCACTAGTTCTGGTGCAGAGTGCTTTTCCAACTGTTTGGTTTCGACTGATTTCTTTCCACCGCTGCCGTCTCTGCACCACCAGCGTTTTGCTGGAGGACTCGGCCCCAAGACAGGTTTGAGACTTTTCCCTCCCTGTCTGGAAAGATAAACGCAAACTCTGGCCTTAAACCGAGCCCACACCTGGGAGAGATCGACCGGCTGCGGAGAAACTCAGCTTTGTTTTGCTATTCTATCCTCGGTTATTGCGGCTAATTATTGCTGTAAATGCAAATATAGAGGGCTGAGAATAAAAGCTTGGAAGGGGTGATGCAGTGGGGAGAAGGACAATAAATCAAAAGGTTTGCAAGGAAGCTTTCATTCATCTTCGAAGCACCGATTTTTTTGAGTTGTTAGCTTGCACTTTGGTTAAGGAAGCGACTTTTGAAATTAAACAGAAAAGATACAATCTTAATATTTCATAAGATCTGCCAATACAAATATCTGTCGGCAGATATGTGAAATAACAGCTTTTAAAACAAGAAAAAAAATCACATGAAGTTTTCAAAGGAGCGTGATGTCACCCCCCAACCAAGCTATCTATTCTTTGTATTTGAAATTAAAACCGCATGAACTCTCCATGCAAAGCTGGGTGAAACTCTGCTTTTTCAAGTATCCCCTTAGGGATGATGGATATTATTTTCTGGTTTTGATTTTAAAGTAATAAATAAATGTGATTGACTTGCCACCCAATAGCACCGAGTTGTGCAAAATAAGTAAATGCAATCCATGCATGTTAATGTACAGGTAGTTGCTATATAAAGACTGTCAAAGAAGTCTATCTATGGCTAGTGTTGCCGGAGCAGAAGAAAATCAGCATTAGCTGAACTGGTCAACAAGCTTCAGCTTCACGAGGAATTTCAGCTCAGAGAAGAGGAAAATCTGTCTCCATGGTATTATCTCCCTTTCCAAAGTTTCCTTCTGGCTGCGCTGGGTCACAGGCTGCGGACCATAAATTATACAGCCAAAAATCAAACGATCTTTCTCAATAAGGGAAGAAGAAAATCATGCAATGATTTAATATATGAAATGGTTCAGCCTACGGCTCTCTTGTTTGCAAATGCGGACAGTTCTGTTGAGATCCAAAAACCACTCCAAACCATCAAAATTAGCAAATAACCATCTGGTCTGGTGGCTCAACACCTCCCATGGCCATAAATTCAAATCCCAGCAACATTAGCAGGGGATTTGCTCTGAAAAACAAGCTCTGTCCTCGAGTAATGTAAAAACAAGGTGAGATGGGGAAGGCTCGTGGGAGAGCCGCGGCTCGGGGTGGAGCTGGCTCTGACCAAGCATCCGTTGGCTTTCAGCAGGGAGCGGGGCTCTTGGCCTGCAAGGGGCATCCCCTCCTCGACTCTCAGTGCCCCATCCCACGGTTGGGCTCCCCAAGCCCTCCCCCAGGGTCTGCCACCCCCACCCAGCACCGTTCCTGCGGCGTTTCTCCATCAGCCTGCTCTGTCCCAGCTCTGAGACCCCGTGCACACTCGTGGGGTTCACCAGAGCCATCATGGTCATGGACCAGTGCTTACCAGCTATAGTTTTCTTTCTAAGGACTCCAGGACCAAAGCAAGTCAAGCATGTAGGTGCCAGAGGAAAGATCTTCCTATCTGAAATGTAAAATCCTCCGCTCCGGCCGGCGTTGCTATGATCTGCAAAGAGTTTTTCCTTCCTTGGTTGGAGCCCACACTGCAGAATAGGAAGATTTGGAGGGAACAAAATAGGTTTCCTTGTTACGTGCAATACATTGATCTCAGCTCCCTTCCTTGCATATTTTTTTTTAGGTAAGCTGCAATTTAAAATTAGGAGTATGGAGATAATATCCCTGAGAAGCCTTGTCAGCAGGCAGAAGAGATCCTGGTAGAGCCCTGAAATCCTCATAGCCACTGCGCCTCTGGGCACCACGGCCCTGGGAACTGGAATCAGGCCCTTGGTCTGGAGTATCGGTCTTCATTAATACTCTGCCCTGCCAGTCTTGGCCAGAAGGCTGAGTTATGATTATAGCTCACGCGCAAAAAATTTGCCTCTTCCTAACCCTCAAGACCTGGAACTAGCAGCTGAGTCTGATTTTGGCTCTGCAGCAAGTTTTATCCATCGAAAAGTTGTGTATTTTTTGCACATCTGGTTGTATTTGGGGGTGATATTACCTTTCAGTGCTGCTCAAGTCTGTCTGTGCCCATTAGTTACCGGAGTAAATAGCCCCTCCATCTGCAGAAGTGCAGCGTGGGGAACCTGGTGGACATTTTACATTGAAATATAATTGGTAATTCATTAGCAATCCCATGTTTGAAGGCTTAGGACTGAGCATGGCATTAAAGCAAGCGATAGGGCAGGTTTCGCTTCTCCTACGAGGCAGGAGGTCAGACGGCTCCTACGCTGCCAGGAAAAGTAGTTTGGGTTGAAAAAAACCCTTTCAAAAATGCATCTTATCCCAGAACATAAACATGCCCTGTGCCACCCTTGAAACCTCTCCTATTTTTGCCAGAGCACCAAAGCCCTGCAGAGGTTCCCCAGGAGAAGCCCCAGTGCCCGGCGCAGCGTGGCAGGAGCTGCACCAGCCCCGGCCCAAAGCCGCAGCCCCTCAGGGTCACCCCGTGGGCTCCCATGCACTTTGACTTCACTCTTCACCCCACTTTCCCTTCCCCCTGGGACCGGCGGACCCCAAAGCAGACAGCACATGTAGGGACAGGGGAGTTTCTATAAGCTGTAGGGAGATGGACTATATATTTTTTTTCTGGATTTCTGCCTATGTTCTTGCATCTGCTCACTTTTATTGTCCCACATTCCACAAACTTAAAGCACTTCCATATATAACAGAATTAATCCAGTTCATTGAAAATCACGATGAAGCTGATGATACCAAACAGTTCCGCCCTGCACATCCTCCAATTCCCAATCCTCAGAAATGGCAAATTCAGTGAACCACTGAGGAGTCGGGGAAGCTTCAGTTACAGCACTGCTTTGCTGTTGGAGAGCAGGGAAGAACTCAAAAGCCTTTTATTTAACGTACGTTCACGATGGGTTTTGTTAGCATCGCTCCCCTGGCACTACCCAGCCCTTGGGCAGAGTGGAGCCGCGGGGTGGGGACCGGCGGGGAGCCACTGCCACCCTCCGAGCATCTCGGGGGCGAGCGATGCTCAGAGCAGGAGCATCCCATCCGGAGATGGGATCAGGAGATGCTGCCAGTGCTCTCTGTCCAACGGAAAAAGCCGGCAGACGGGAACCATCCTGCTCACCAGGGCTCAGTTAGCTGTGGGTGATGAATCCCAGTTGCCTCGGAGAGATCTTTTCCCCGTCTGAAAGACCAGCCGTGGCTTTGAGACCGCTGGCGGACGCACAGCCATCCCCACCGTGGCACTGCCTGGCCCAGCTCAATGTGGTTTGTATTACCCTGTCGGGGCAGCTGGAGATTGGAGGTAAGAGGACTGAAAAATGTGTTATCCTCCAATTGCTATAATGCAGGATATAGCCATGAGATAAGGAGCGAATCTGTACTCCACCAAATCGTAGGGAATAAATATTCAAAAGACAGCACTGGGATTTTTTTCCCCCTGTAATTTATATCAATAATCAAATGCAAGCAAGAAGATTAGTAGAAAATTAATACCAAAAAAAAATCTTGTCTCCATGGCTGGTAAATATAGTTGAATGCTAGAAAAGGGGGTATGAGGTCTGTGACTCGGTCACTGGGCTCGGCTGTGGGACCGCGGGGTTTATTGCCTGTTTTGGGGAAGGCKGCTGCTCTCACAAACCCGCCTGTGGTTATTGTATGTGCGAACAAACCCTAGTTTGAAAACTATGTCAGTTTGTTTACTTTCACAAAAATCAGGAACACATTGGGAATAATTTGCAAGACAAAAAGAAAAACCTTAATTTATCAAGCACTCCACTCAACAAATAATATTAAATACCTTCTACTACCGAGAAACCTGCAAACCTCACGCTGGGATTTCGCACGTGCCGGAGCTGACGCTGCTGCAGGGAGCTCTCGGGCAGGTTCTCAGTCATAAAGTTATGTAAAGTTTTAAGTTTAAAGGAAGAAAGTTAAATTAAAAACCTGTAAAGTTTTCTGGCTTGGCCTCTGTGCCTACAATTGCATCTCAGATCACTGTAATCAACTGAGGTTGAAGGAAAACAAGAGTTTTTACTTTCAGCGGTTTGTTTCCCTTCTCTTGCGTCTCGGCTTTTCCTCTGCGTCTGTCGGCCGGGTCCTGCTCCCCTCCTGCTGGAGGTTTAAAAGCAAGGAGGGGAGAACGCTATTGTTATTTATTATTAAAGGCAAAAGAAACTGGCAAAAAAATCAAGGGGAAAGTATAACGACTGCAATCTTTCCAATTAAGATTTTTATATGTATTAATATTTTAAATTAAAATAAGTGGAATTGAATTAAGCCTGCCGGCGGGTCTGCTGCCTCAAGTCATCAGAACAGTTACATCCACAGCTTAGGAAAACAAACAACAATATATACTTAGTGATAGTCCCACTATTTATCATTTATTCAATTATTTGCCTTCGGTTGGTTCTGGTCTGGTTGCAGCTTGTGCACTGGTGCAACCCTTGCACCCATAAATTTGTCCAGCTCCGGAAAGATGCGGATGGCAAAGCCAATAACCGGTTCCAGCGATTATGTATTGTTAAGGGAGGGGGTTTCCCTTAGCTCTGCAAGGTAAAGTCGTCATTCCCATCATCCTGTCCTCTCTCAAATGTTTCTGCAAATAATTCAGAGAAAAGGTTAAAACCAGCAACTCGTACAAAATAACCTCGCTGCTGGGAAAAAAGCCCTTTTGCTCTCACATCAAATTAGCAAATAGTTTTGCAAACAGCTGAGGGGTGGGGAGGAAAGTCGGTGTCATCCAGCATCAGCCCTTACACCCAGCTCCATCCTTCGGCTCAGGTTTGGAGGCAGCGAAGGAAACCGGTACCCGACCCCGGCGCTGCCTGCCGTGAGGCTGGGGACAGTTTTCAGACTTCCGAAGTATTTTCTCTCTCTTAGAGTGTGAGTCTCTGGCCGCTGCACAGCCTGACCCTAGCAGGGAGATTTTGGAAGGATTTGACGGGGGCAAGACAGGAGATGCCGACTTTATGGTGTGGGATACACAAATTGACTGAAGCATCCACCGAATCCAGCATCTGTTTCTGCGGGCTGTGAGGAGATGGACTTGCTTAGATTTAAATAGCAAAATGCATCAGAAAAAGATGTGAATCCAAGGCTCATCATGCAATACGATGGGTTATATCATATTGCATTACACGTAACACGTTTATAATAGCTTTATAAACAGGTTCTGATGACAACTTCTACCTCTTTGACTCGTGCCGGGTGGAAGCTTCTCCTCTGAAATCCAGGAGATTACTCCAGAAACAAATCTAAACTATCCCTAATGTCCCGGTACCTTTGAAATCAATGGGAGCTCTGGCACTGATTTCTGGGCAGTCAGGATTTTGCATTACATGAACAAAGGTATCGAAACCTGGCTCGTATACAGCACACAAAACACAAATGATCCAGCAGTAATTTGTTTGAGGATGAAATATTTCTTACCCCACTTGAAAAAAGCCCTGCAGCAACAGAACAGGAGGAAGAAAGCCTTCGCAATTAACCCCAGCTCAAAAAGCCCGCTGCAAATGAAGTAGTATTTTAAATTCCATTTAGATCTTTTTTTTTAAAAAAAGGCGTATCGGTTTACATTTATAATGTTTGTATCATCCAGCACTTTAAATCAAATTATAGCTGTATCAGGCTGCTTAACAATGTTTCTTTTTAATTAAGTTTACTAGTCCCACATGCATTTTTTTAAAAAATAAATTAAACAAACTTAATTAAATTACATGACAGGGGTTAGGTAAGACAGCAAAAAGCCCAGCAAGAATACAAGGATTGATAAATCCTTTTGGATATACTCACATTTTGCACTTTTCCTAAACCCTGTAGCCTTCCAGACAGCCTGGTGAAGGTGGCATCCCCTGCCCGTGCCCCGCAGCACCCGCAGTGCCCTACGCCTGCAGCGGCATCCAGAGCCCTCTCACTTATATACGGCATTCACCCTTATATAGGTTTTCAAATCCTGCTTTCACAGAGAGTTTAAACAGCTCGGGAAGCTCCTCAGAAAGCTGAGCATCAATGAATTTCCATTAATTTCCCAGCGTTGTAGAGGCATGAGCGGTGCATCAGGCTTAGGTGAAGACCTGCCTGACTTGGGGACCCTCTCGCTGGACAAGCCCCGGCACTGGGAGCTCCTGGGGGTCCCTGGGGCATCACCCACCCCTCACCCCCCACCTCCGGCAGCAGCCATGGTGCAAGGGAGAGCTTGGGGACTTCAACCGCCTTCCCAGGGAGTCAGAATCCATCCCCGCGGGGTTTTGGTTTTATTTGATTGAAGAAACCCCACCAAAATCAGGGGATTTATGGTGGTCTTCACTTTGCAGAAGCTCCTTATTTTCACGGAAAGCAAAGGCGCTTGTGCTCTGTAGCAACTACCAAGAAAAAGGCAATTGCACTTTTACTGCGAAAATATTAATAAAAAAGTACGGGATGAAGGAAAAGGAAGTGAAACGGGGGGGGGGGGGGGGGGGGGGGGGGGGGGCAGTGGATTGCACGTGCAGACCTGGAGGGATTTCTGTTTTTCTCAGCTTCTCCGAGCGCACGCCCTGAGGAGATGCTCTGTGAGCTGGGATGAGTTCCCGGGAGGGCACTCGCAGCCAGGGCATCCCATCGCTTGCATTTTTCTGGTGCAAATAGCACAAAAATATCCAGAGCGTCTATCTTTAAAGGATAAAAAGATTGCCGCGATGATGGCAGCTGGGACTTATTGCAGCAGGGAAAGCCCCCATGCTTGCACAGCACCTTTCCAAGGAAGCACGAGATACGGCCGATAGCATCGGCCTGAATTTGCACCCTGAATAACCCATGGTCACGGTAAGATTACCGGGGATTTTTATGGGGGTTAAAATTGAATAATCTCATCGAGGGAGAGCGAAGCAGCAAATCCCCCTGTCTCCAGCCCTGCGGGAAGCACAGCGATGGGAGCAGATGAGCGTAACGCCGTGCATGGCCACCGAAAAGCCTCGCGGAGCTGTGGGGTCCCGACTGTCCCTAAGACGAATTTGCCATCCCCCCCATGAAGACAGACAGCCGTCACTGTGCGCAGAGAACAGCCTTTCGGTCCTCTCTGTAATTCCCCCGACTCCGAGGGCTCTGCATCTGGGTCTGCAAGGATGAAGTCAGCCCCGGAGCTGCTATGGGCTGGAAATGATTTCACCGAGCTGCAATGCAGATGGATTAATTCCAGTACTGTAAAGTCAACATGGTTGAACACTGGCTACATCACAGTCTTCATTACTGTGGTCTGGATCAGGTTTTGATGAAGTAATTTCCCTTGGGTTTAGCACTTAGAAAACATATAGGGCGTCCTTCTTGGATTTGCCTGGAGAGYGGTGCCCCCCCTCCCATTCACCCCAAATTGGCCTTTATCAGTTGCACATGGACCCCTGCGATTTGGAGGGGTTTCAAACGAGGCCCATATGGTCCGTGGCACACGATGCCCAAGCAGTCGGACACATGAAATGAGACGCAGTTTGGGTGCATACGATGGATGTTATTAATAACAAATGATATAACACTCCGAGGCTGTATCTTCAAATGCAAGGAGACGTGGGATGGGAGCAGATTAGCAATTCCTCCATCCTCCACCACCAAATCGACTCCCGAAGAGCTCAACATTAGGTTTTGGTGCGCCCGACACCAGGAAGCCAACGCTCATCATCCTGCTCAATTTACAATTTCCGAGACTTGAAGAGAGCCCTTCATGCAGAGTAGATGTTTATTTTGTCATTTTTTTCTTAGCTATAAACTGTAATTGAATACTTGTCATGTGCAATTTGCTTCCTTGGGAAGTAGTTCTGCAAATGTGACTGAGTTTTGCCTGGGCACCAGGCTCCACTCCCAGCGGGGGCATCTCCGAGATCCCCTCCTGCATGAGCTGCCCCGCGAGAAGCAGCTCTGCCTCCTTCATTTGACACCAGGCCCTGAGTGAAAGATGCTTTTAAGGGCTAATAATGGGGTYCCCCGATCCAATATTCATTCATTCACTTCCAAAGACCTCCTCCTATCACAGCGTGATGTTGAATGCCAGCACCCAGGTCCTGGTTTCCTGGAAGAGGGCAGAAAATGCTCGTGGGCAGGTGAAACTAAAGCTGCACTTCAGTGTTTTAAACCCTGAAAGAGAACTTCAGTTGCAAATAGCAAGCAATACACCAGCGAGTTTTCCTTTGCATCTCGCAATGTCACCTCTTTTTAACTTGCAGGTAGGGAAGGATGAGGTGTGCAATACATCAGTGCGGTCTGGGCGAGGGGATAAGCTGCATCTGTTCAGCAAACACCTTTCCTCTCTTGTGACTTGCATTTAGAGGTTGAATTTAACCCATCCCTCCAACACGCTCACCCTGCAGCTTTAGCGTTCAGCCCATAAAGCTTTCTGGATACACTTTATAGCGCGATAATAGCTATAATGAGCTGGCAACAATAAACAAAACTCTGGAAACACAAAAAAATGCTAAAATGCTGATGTAAAGTGCTGTGCACACATCCACATGCAATCACCTTTCCGTGGGCAGCGTTGCCGGGGCAGAAACTCGGGGGGAAGCTGTGYGGGAGCCACGCGATGTGCCAAGGGTCCCCCGAGCCGGTGGCTCTTGGCCAGGAAAGCTGGGGTGGAAACTTGCTTTATTGATAATAAAAATATAAAGCATATATGGTTAAACTGAAGCAAAAGCAGGCAATTTGTGCGTGGTCAAAACTAAGCAGTTTGAATGACTCAACGTCATTCTTCTTGATTGGGTATTTTCCTGCAGAAATAACATTTTGGGGAGGGGAGGGTGGGTGGCAGGCAGGTAAGTGGGAAAAGAAGAGATTTGCTCTCATTTGGGCTGAAATCAGCATATTTTAATTCTTGGTAATCTTTCGAACCAGGAATTCAACCCTGCATATTACTCCACTAAATAAGCTCATTGCTTCATTGAGATAATATTTATCTTTGCTATAATGTGCATCGCCGGCCGGTCTCAGGGCTCTCCGTGCCGGTCGGTGTTGCTCTGCCGTAACCGAGGACATGGCAAGGCCGGTGCCATCTCCCTGTGCCCGGGGCGGGTGCGGGAAGGATCCGGCCTCTTGCCCACGGCCATGGGGCCACTGCGGGGGCAGAGGCTGTCTCACCCACGCCGGGTCCTTGCGTGCCGTGTCTGCACCGTGGTCAATACTGGTTTTACTGTGGGGCTGAATTAAAACCCCTTGCTGCAGTAATTGCTTCTTTCATCTCTAACGAGAAGCAGCGGCGGAAGCTGCTCCGCGTGTCCACGCAGCCGCGGGTCAGGGAGCGGGATGTGCCCCAGGTCCCCCCGGACAGCCCTGCTTCCAGCGCGTCTGTGCTGTGAGCTCGGGCCTCCCAGCTCACCCCTCGTCCTCACGTTCATTAATGCTGCCAGGGGTGGCAATGGGTGCTGGGACCACCCGCTGCTGTGCGGGACCGGTGACAGCCACGGTGCTGGCAGCACCAGCTCCGGGCTGGTGGGATGCTAGGATGGGACTGAGGATGCTGGCACCGGGGTTTGGGGACCCTGGCACCGGGGTTTGGGGATGTTAGCTCAGGGGTTTGGGGATGCTGACACAAGGCTGTTGGTGCCAAGCACTACGCACATTTTGGGTGGGTTTTATCACACACCTCGTAAAACATCGCTGCCGAGATCCAAGTCTCCTGTCTGCCATCTTGAGGCAAGACCGTGCTTTTCTCTAGCCTCCGAATCCTGCAAGAAGACAATTTCACTGCAGCATCACATACGTTTTGCTGGATCTGAAACTTGGTCGGTGGCTCTCTTTTCTTGTGATGCTCATTGCTTGTGAAGTTTAACATGAGCGCTCCCCGGCACAGGCACTCGGGCAGGGGATTGGAGAGACAGCGCAGTGGATGTAAATATAAAATACTCTGGTTTATTGTTTTCTAGTGAATACTATTTTCTAGYGAATSCCATAGACAGCACATGCAGTCCGTCCTGCTCAGCCGAGAGCAAGCAACGCGGCAGTCGGGTTATTTTTATGATCGGAAAAAGAGATTTCTTTCTCCCTGTTTTCTTTTGCGGGTGCTCTCTGGAGTGATAACGTGGAATTTCCTCTGACACTCGAGCAGGGTGAAGGAAATTAATTTTCTCTCTTTTTTTTTCTTTATATAGAAATTATTTCATCTGCCTGAGACAAAGCGCCTTACTAAGTAGACCTGCAAGTTTTAAATTCAAACGAAACGACTCTCAGCAGTGCCATTGCCGTTGCTGGCACGGGGTTCGGATGTGACCGTTGCTGTCGGTTCAGTTCTGCAGAGGAAGAGAAGCTCCCGCGGTGACGGGCAGCAGGGACAGACCTTGGCCTGGGCTTGCTTCTTTGCAGTTTCTGTGCTGAAAAGTTTTACTGGAAAATACAGAAAATTAATTAATGTTCCTGAAATATGAAGGTGAAATGTTTACCTCTAAGAGCTGGGGACTACGTAGGCTTATTTAACTCTGGTTATTATTTAATTCACATTTTATAAAACAATCAATAATAAGATACCTCTCTTAAATCATGTCTTTTAAGCCATGTAATAAAAAATCACAGGGAGAAGAAAATATTCCCCATTTAATTTCCAAAGTGAGTGATTTAGTACTTTTACAAGCAAAGGGAGGTAGGTGCATCAAGAGAATGCTGATACCGGGAGAGCGAGTTAAACCACAGCGACGGCGAGCGATGCTCGCTGGAGTGCCGCTGCTCTCAGCTCTTGGGGCCGGATTTAGATCACGGCTTCTGCTGTACATTAAAATACTCCAATACATTATTTCACATTCCGTACTATTTACACTAGTCGGTTTAATATAAGACAAAGGGAGGGAATGTGGGGCCAGTGATCGAGGGCCTGATCCGGAACTGGCCAAGGGAGCTTGGATGAGGCTGAGGGAGCGAGTGGCTCATTTGTCTCCCTCCTCCTCCCTCATTCCCTCAATCAAAATTCAGTGAAATGTTTGGTTTTGAATTGCCTGTTCTTTTTTTAAACATCAGCAACTTTTATTGTTTCTTATGTTAAACTGCCACATTTGGAGAAAATTACTTGTTCATCAAATTATATTAACAATAAGTGCTTGGAGCATCAAGTGATAAAAATGGTTATCATTATTTCCCAGATTTTTCCTAAAAATACATCCATGTTGTAGGAGCTTTTTGGCCAATTCTTCTCTTTTTAATTAAAATTATTCCTCTTTTCTCCTTCCCCCCATCCTTATTCTATGTCTTTTTCTTCCTGATTCTGGGTTTGCCAGGGTAAATTAGAATTAACTCCATTAAATTTAATCACTCAAACAAAAATGACCATGAAAACACTGTAGGACCAGCCTGGACTTTCTCTGCCTTTCCCTCTAAAGCTGTATTGATTATTGCAGTAGGCTGGAGGAGGTGAAGCTGCCTCAGTTTTGGGTTATATTTGTCCCAAATCAGCCACCTATCCTAGTATTACATTTTGAGGCTCTGTTGGAGGTGCCCACTGACCAGCAAACCCCATCCCTGGCTCCTTGCTTTTTTAATTTAATGCAGTTCTTTTATTTTCCGTAGGCTGCAGCTGGTTCTCCTCCTGCCCTGGGAAGGCTTGCTTCACCCACTGCAAAAACACTTCAAAACCCATTGGAACTGTGCAGAGAAAGGCGATACGAGGAACACGGGTTTGTAAACGTATAGTTTCCTCTTTTGGGTTTTCTTTGTTGATCCAACTCCCTGCGCCGAGGGGCAGGGCAAGCAGGGCTGCRGTCGAGGGCAGGAGATGGGAATCTACCTCTGCCCCCCCCGAAGTGCTCAACCGCCAGCTAAACTGACAAAATACAGTCTTTCCATGTACTGTCAAAATTTGCCCTCTCCCCTTGTTTGTGTTTTCTGGTTCTTATTTAATAAAACGGCCACTCCCGAGGAAATGTAAATAATTTACCTTTTCTCCTATATTTAAAAAAAAATCAAAGTAATAGAAAATGTTGCAATTTATCAAATCCCTGAAAACAATCAGCCTGATTTGGAGGAATTTTTTCTATTATTTATTTACTAGGTACGCAACCCCTCCAGGCACCCCATGAGCTGCTGGTCCCAGCAGCCYGCACCGGCCAGGGATGCTCCGCCAGCATCTCCCCGGGGTTCACGCTGCAGGAAAAAATCCCAATGGGACTATTGCAAGATTTCCTCTAGGTTTTAATCATCAGCTCTTCAAAACTTCAAGCTCTTAACTCCCACGTTTGCATCTCCCGAGCTGCGGAGTAGAAATGGTCGGGGCACGGGYAGCTTAATAGCTTAAGTACATAGAAAATTGTCAGGATGTGCAAGATATGGAGCCTGCTAAGTTGCCTTGGCTTTGTGCCCCGGGAAAAAGGTTTTTTCCTTTCATGGCCTTTCACAATACCACAAATTTTTTTCTACTGAATTGAGCCCTGAAAGGAGTAACTCTAGACAGAGCGAAATTTTCCAATCCCGGAGCCCTTTGCCTGCCCTTTAACAGCTTCCCTGTTATTTTTGCCCTACGACGAAATATTTTTGAACTGATGAGAATAGAACACCCACTTCTGGCAGGGTCTGAAAAATATTCTTTCTCAAAGTGAAGCAGACCCTGGTATTCGAGTTACGGACCCAAAACCTGGGGAGGCACGCGAGCGTCGGGCTTCCTCCCTGCGCCAATAAATGGTGATAAAAATCCATCTGCTGGGAAAGCAAGGATCACAGCGGGGTCTGCTGATGAAAAAAGTATCAGGTTTTCTCTAATTTGGGCAGAAACAATTGTTTCAAAGACTTGGTATGTGAATTATTTTAATCTTTGCTGATGTGTGTTTTTGCCAACAGGAAAACAGGAAACCAGCTTGGAAAATATTAACAAAATGGAAACCGAGATCGTAAAGTATTTAGGTCTGGAGAGCTTTCGATTTTCCAATATGCGAACGCGGCAGAAGCAGAACTGTAAACCAATTAAAAGCAATTTAATTTAAGAGACTTCTCACGGAGGGAAGAGATCTGGCGTGTATATGGTGATGCAGTAAGCGGCGAAGACAACACAACCCCCAGCACCTGCGGAGGTTATTGCTAACAGAGACGGAGCGGGGATTCGATGCAGATGTGCCCCGGCATCCGCCTCCCTCCCTTCAGCTGCAGATACAAAAGATGGGCCGGTCGTGTCATGTTCTTCCTTAATTATTAGGGAATTTGAGGCAGGTTTTTAATTGCACTGGTAGATATTTTGGAAAGGTTTGGGTTTGGGGCTGAGACCTGCTTGGCTGAGCCRGGAATTTATGCCTCCACGCGGTCCCTGCACCAGCCCACGGCAGCATCCAGCCCGGCACGGGGGAATACGCTCCGATGGCAAACGGGGATAGAATGTAAAAAAAAACAATAAAAAGGACAGAACAGAGAAATAAAGTGAGTTTGTGGCTTTGCTCCATTCATATGCGCTGGTGCGTCTTCACAGCACAAGCAACCGGGGCTGGACTCGTGCTCCCCAGCAAGCGAGCAGSTGATGATTGAAACACAGTTAAAGCAAAATAAACTCCTTCACCATCTCTGCTCTTCATTTGCATGGAGAGGGATGCAGACAGGCTGACTTTGTTCCCGTTTCTGGTCGGCTTCTCGGCGATTTTATTTCCTTGCCGCCTCCTGGATGTCTGTAACGCAGGAGGGAGCTGCAGCAGAGCCGGGAGGGTCAGGATGGGTTTTGCAGTCGCCACCTCCCCACGCAAGCCCCGGCCGGGGCTGCCCGGGTGAGTTACTGCTCGTCCTGCACCCTTGGGAACCTTCCCGGCACCCTAACCCCCTTCAGTCGGGATTTTGCCCATTCTCTTCTTCTGGCTGTAACAACTGCCAAGATGAAACATCTCTCTCGTAAGTATTTTTGCCTACTAAGAGTCCTTGCAGAGACTCACTTTTCCCCCTCGGCACACAACCCAGCGAGCACTTACAGCCCACTTTGCATCCTGAGAACTCACCAACAAATTGCTTCCACACTACACCCCGACTTCAAAAATTGTGCAGTACAAGGGTTAACCAACTTAAATGTTTAAAGAGTCATGAAATGGACTGTTTCCGCTTTCCATCTGGCTTTTATCAATTTTAAGTCGGTTTCAGAAGTACTGCTACACAATCAAAACACACAATCTCCCTAGTCAGATAATTCAATTTTATAAATGAATTACTTATGTGCCTATAAGTAAATACATTCCTAGGCAGGGAGCTATTGACTGCTGTCAATGAAATAATGAAGTCCAGGGGAAGCAGCCGTGGCTGGAGCACCAGCCCCTCGGAGACGTCCTTCTGGGGTGCAGTGGGACCGGTGGAGCCCCCGGCACGGCGGGGGATGCTGTTGGAAAGGAGGGGCTGCCCAGCGGGATGGGACATCTTGAGCCACCACTGAGGACCATAGTGTGGACCGTGAGCAATGTCATGGACATGAAGAGGGCATGGACTTGACTATGTTTGTGATTTGCAGTATCTGGGGGGAAAAATGTTGAGAGAGATAGTTGAAAGGGAGACACAGAGCTCTTGCAGAGGAGGTGTAGAAGGTCCCAGCCTTCCCATGCAGACATGTCCCCTTCACCCATCCTGCTCCAGCCCCACCTTGTTCAACAGCGTGCTAAAGGAGGGTGAAAAACTGCACTTAGATGTATCAGACCTCATGCAAGAAGACCTGATGCTGCAGGAAATTACTTTTCAGCTACTGTATTTTGGTGCATGGGGTCTTTATCTAGTGTGGACCTTGTCCAAGTGCAGACATGGACACAAACATGCATCTACGCACCCCAGTTTGGTGGAGATCCAGCCTGCTGGCACCCACTTTGGGTATCTCTCAGCAAAAAGTTACACAAAGGAAAATACAGACTCATGGCATCAAGTTTACCCTGGAGCAAGGAAATCTGTGAGGATCCTCTGATGGCTGTGCATCTCAGGTATGGATCTTGGCCAGGTGGCCCATGGACTTCTGCTTTCCTTCTATTTTCATTGCTTCATTTAATGATGA
Source organism: Phoebastria nigripes (assembly GCA_035582835.1). Classification (NCBI taxonomy): domain Eukaryota; kingdom Metazoa; phylum Chordata; class Aves; order Procellariiformes; family Diomedeidae; genus Phoebastria; species Phoebastria nigripes. The sequence goes on along the minus strand of JAYKAV010002109.1, from coordinate 1,524,118 downwards.
GCTAAAGGTGCCACAAAGCCTCCCTTGGGCTGGGACTGAGGAAGGGTTTCACACTGGGGGCTGGACCTGCCCCGACAGCCAGGGCAGAGCATGGATCCCAGCTGAATCAGGGCAAAACTTTTAAAGTGCAAATATTTTGTGATTGACAAAAAAATGGCAACTCTTTGAGGGTAACTGTTGGAGCATGGTTTTGTTTCCACTCGCTCTCCAACAGCTTCAGACCAAGGTCTGATGGGGCAGGAAAGGTCAGCAGTTCTTCTAGCTTTTCATGTTTTATGATCAGTTTTGATGAGTATGAACACCACATTTAAACTAAAGCTGCTCCCAGTTCCTGACGTGCCTCAGTTTCCCATCACCCCGGGGTCCGTGTTCGCCTTCTCATGGCACAATTGGAAAATACAAATGAAAGCAGCTTGGACTTCGACTGAAGTAGCTCAGGTTGAATGGTGTCGCTCACCCATCCACCCAAAATCCTGGCAGCAGTCCTAAAGGAGACTGTGCTCTGCTCATGGGGCAGATGAGCCCCAGGGAGCTCGAGGTTTCTCTCTGTTCCTCCACACTCCGCCACAAATGGTCCCATGGGAAACCAGCCCAACCTAGAGGGATGCAAGCTGTAGAGGTGAAGGGTGAGTTGGATAACGGGAACCGCCTCGGGTAGGCAGCAGTTGGGTTTTATCTTGTCTTTTAAACATCTGTTTAATAGGAACCAGGTCATTGCATTAAGTCGCTGGAGGAAGGGCTGCGTGAGTGCGAGCTGGTGCTGCCAAGACCTCATATAGTGTTTCCCACTCTGGACATGTGCCTCCTTGGACTAATCCTTTTTCAGTTATTTCCTTTTTCTGCAGCAGCGATTCAACACCATCTGAGCAGTCCTGGCTGACGGGGTCGTTTTGTTGGGAGCTTTGCATGGTTTTCTGCTGGTGCTTCATCCACATCAGAGGCAGCGCACAGGCTTTTTCAAACTCTTCTCAAGCCCCTGCGGCTAAAAGCAGGGTTGAGCTGTGAAGATCCATACCACAAGCCGTAACACATTCTTGAGAAACGTGGGGCTCTGCTGAGCAGCAGGATGCAAGCACATCTCCTGGGAAGCAATGGCAGACAATGACCTGGCAACAAAATCCGCATCCCACCCGGAACAGACTGAAATGAACCCCATCACCGGTCCAGCCGGGGTCTGGAGCATGTGGGGTGCTGGGTTTTACATCGATGCTCACTTCCAGTAGCAATTTCAGCTATGGAAATGGGCTCCTATTGCTTTGTATACGCTTTTCTCCATTGTCTTGTTCTGGTCTCCAAAGCAGCTGGAAGGAGGAGAAGCAATGGGGTCTTGCAGCAAAATCCACATGGGGAGACCTCACAGCAGCGTGGAGCTCTGTGCAGAAACAGCTCCCAAAGAGGTGGAATAATTTGCTGGTTTAACTACCCTGGCTTGGGAGAGATCGCTAGGCTAGCTGAGAAAAGCAGCTACTGCTCTGCTGTGTCCTCAGGTCCTCTCCATGGGTTGGGAGGACCGAGGCAGGTCTGTCCCTAATCCGAGGCCAAACTGACCTTGAGGTTGCTCCAGCCAGGCTTGTCCTCTCCCTCCCAGCAAATCCGGCACATTTCTGCATAATAATGCAATAAATCTTCTTTGCTGAGGGGGATTGGGAGCAAGGGTGATGTTCGCTCTCTTATGCTGCGAGTCAATTGCTAAATAAATAGAGTGTTGAAAGCCTGGAGAAATTCAGAGACAAGTCTTCAAAAGGACAATTTTAGGGGGTACAAATTGTAACCACAAAATCTGCATTCACATGCTGCATCTGCAGATAATTGTAAACATCTGTAGTGCCAAGTATAAGAGTGGGTGGGGATGAGGTAGGCAAGGGTAAAAACACACGGGCATGCTCTTCTGGATCGTCGTCCGAGGTGTAGAAGTTTGGACACTGCGGGGACGCTGCATGTGCTGGGGAAGAGCCACCATCACACGTACTCTGGAAAGTGCTAGGCAAATGTATGCCTCAAAGGAAATAAGAAAAATACTTAATTAAAGGAAGTAATGAAGTGAAATTAATAAAATAAAATAAAATAAAATAAAATAAAATAAAATAAAATAAAATAAAGAGTTTGGTTTCAAATGCAAACTCCAGGTGTGCTTAAATGCTATGACGCAGACTTGTAGCACTTCCTATCCCAATCCTCTCTTCCCGTAGAGGGAATCGACCTGCCAGAAAACACAGAAATCCATACTACGCTGATCTTTTGAAAAGGACTTCTGCCTCCTCATCTTAAAAATGCCAAATAAACAGGGTCCGTTTTCTCTTTTGCTCCTTCTGTTGGTGCTGGCAAAAAATCTTTGATGCTCATGTCCTATTTTTCATCTGAGAAACTCTATGGGCGCTGACAGCTGACAGGCATTTTTACAGTCATTATGCATTTGGAGGGTAATATGCATATTTTGGCACTTTCCCTTAGAAGGGAACTGAAGCAAGGTCTTGCCAATAGCCCACTAAATTACACCTCTAAAGATGTTTTTTCTTCTGTCTTGTGATGGCTAGATTCTTTTATTATAATGTTGCAGGGAAAACTGGCAGAAGTACAGTTCGACATTGCCTGAAGAACAGCTTCCGAGCAATCAGCTCTCTGCAAAGTTCAGGAGGTCCTTATTTTCATGGGGGAAGTGCTTTAATCAAGATTAATTTTTTCCAGTTTTCAGTAATCGGAGCTCTTCCTGAGTTTTCCTCAACTCTCCTTTAGGATGAAATTATCAAATTTCCATGGCAATTAACGGAGAAAGTTTGAGCATAAGGATCGTTCTGTACAATGGATGGCAGGGAACAAGTGACATTAGGTTGGAAGATCTGTATGAAGGATCTCTACATGACGTTGTCCCATAAAATGTGTCACTCTGCAACACACAATTTTTATCCGAGGCATTGCTGACCTCCTGATGCTCATGTAAATCTGAGTCCTGCTCTCAGACTCCGTGGTCCATCAATAAGACTGAGAAGGATTAGCAGAAGAAAGCAACTTTGACCTGGATTTAGGCTTTAGCTGAATATCCACCAAATCTCCTTTACCTTAAAGCCACCTCATGGCAAAGCCCTGCAAAGGGTGGGGTGAGCTTTGCAGGTGATGGGGGAGCACGACCTCAGCCACGGCCACGATGGTCTCCTCAAGGTCGGAGCGGGTGCTCGGAGACGCGGGGCTGCAGCCCACCGCTGCGGGGCTGCCGAGCTCAGAAAGACCCCTCTGCTGACTCGGTGGCTGAAGGTCCCTTCTGGGAGGACCCGAAAAGGTGGATCATCTGCCATGTACCCCCCGAGGGAGAGCACACCGAGCTCTGCAGCAGCAGGGAGAGGGATCAGGGGACTGAGGGAAGTGGGGAAAGGAGTAAAGGAAAGAAAAGCTGTTTAGTAAATGTAGAGATTTGCAGAGGCTTGCACCAAAGCAAAAGAGACTTTGCAGTTCTGTGCTTTGCAGTTCCTGGGTGTAATTATTATTTATGAGGACAAGGAGAGTCCCGGGGGTTGTGAAACAGCTCAGGAATCCCAGGAAGCTCATGAGCCACCTGGAAATGTGACCCCCAAAATGCTATTGATTATCCACTCCATTTTTAAAAGTTTTGGTCAGGCTGAGGAGGCGGAAGCAACGGCATGGTGCAGCTGACCAGCGACAACACAGAATAATCTAGCTGAATGATAAAACTGCCATCGGGTCTGGTTGACTCGTGCTTGGAAGTAACAGATGCATTTGGGATCCTGGTGTCAGGTTGCATCTTGGTGGCTGTTTTCAGAAAATGTGGGAGAAAAGAGAAGAGTCGCCACTCCGTAGTTACATGCCAGAGCCCCACGTGGGAGAAGACGAGGTCGGGCTTCTCCGGGCTTTGCTTTGCCTGGAGGGGAGACAAAGCCAAAGCAGCGCAGGAGAAGGGCAGCTCCGAGGCGCTGGCCTGAAAGCAGGGGCCGTTTGCAGGGTCTGGGCGCAGGAAGGCAGAGCAACCTTTGTCAGCTGCGTTCCCGCTGCGGTCCCCGCAACGTATATTAAAATATAACTAATGGATCAGCAGGGCAGTTTCCTCTCCCTGCCGGGCTCTGTCCCTGCCGAGCCTGAGAACACCCCGGTTACCTTCTCTGCTTCTCTGCCTGCTTTAAAACAGGACTTAAGCCATCCCTATTTCAGCAAATCCTGCTGAGCAGCAGAGGTGTCCGCGGGACGGCGGGGAGGGGAGGGAAGGGGAGGCTTCGCTGGGGCTGCAGCCGCCGCAGCTGTGCAGCTGATGAAGTGATAGCAGGGAGGCAGTTGCCCATAAATAATGCACACATCAGGTTAGGAAGGAGCACCGGGCAGCCCGAAGAGGTACCTACTAATAACTCAAACATGACACCCCTTCCCACTCTGCCCTGGGGAGCAGGCGGGGATGCTGAGTGCTTAAAATTGCCAGTGATGGCCCAGGAAAGCAACACCACCGCACCAGCCCGTGCCCAAACGCTGTCCCCCCAAACTGAATCCCCCTCCAACACTGGCAGGGACTGACCCCCGCCCCGAGCAGCCCTGTCCTCTGTGGCAGGTGGGGATGGGATTTAAAACACAGGCGTGCATCCAAAGCCCAGGGAAACACCCTCTAATTCTATTGCATGGCTCAGCTCAGCTACTCATTTCTGAAGCTGATGAATAAACATGACCAAAATATTTAGCAGAGGCAGCTATAGGAGCTTGGGTTTTCAAAACACGTGCTGCCTTGGTGGGGCTTGGGTCCTACTTGTATCAGTTCTGCCACTGCCCCGGCTTTGCAGCCACTTACGCAAGAAGCAGGAGGAGACTGCGTGATTCTCTTGCTCCGTTACGTGATGCAGCATCTGGAAAGGAGGAGAATCGCTATTACGTGACAAGYGAGCCATGGAGAGCAGCTTAGGAGCCAACAGGGAGGGTAAATAGCAGAATAACTCAGCATCTACCACGCTATTAGAAAATATATTCAAGAAAAAAGCTCTGTAGCCACCCGCTCAGGACATCAGGCATTTTCTTTCTGAAAGAGATTTCAAAATAATCCCTTTCCTCTTTTAATGCAAGTTACAGTTGCATTTTGCATCACGGTGTTTGCCTTTGCAGCAGTCTTTGGCGATGCAGGAAGCTGCTCAGGTTGATCGTATCCTCCGACCCCCGGGCAATGCCGTCTGCCCCATTTACTGCCCCAAACGGGGTTTGGGGAGAGAGGATGGATTGCTGCGGGCAGCGAGCAGGCAGGTAGGGCCAGCATGCCCAACACCACGCAGCCCCCGCTCTCCCACAACATGACGGGCAGTGCTGGGCTCTGGCACATCTCCTTTAAGTAAAATATGACTTAAATGCCCAGAAAAGGCTTCTCGTCTTTTTTTTTTCTTGTCTTGAAGGAAATGGTGTCCCCTGGAGCAGGAGCCACCTGCGGATGCAGCCCCAGCCCATCATGGGCTCTCCCCGGCCATATGAAAGACATCATCCCTCCTCTGCATTCAACCCGGGATTGTGTTACCCTGTAGTAATTCACTTACAGTTAGCAAACGATAAATCCTTGCACAGTTGGTTGAGAAATCTGGGCTAAAAAGGTATGGAAGTGTATTATTAAATCCAAATGGCTCTACAGCCCAAGCCTGTCTTACTCACTTCATAGCAAAATTAACAATATTACGGGGCATGATAAACTGCAGCGCTGTAATAGCTGTTCCCCAAGTACACCTTAAATAAAGTGATAGCTTTTTCAGTGAGGTTTTTAGCCTGATGCTAACTGAATGTTAGAAGAAAAGAAATCTTCAGTATTTTTCTTCCATTTCAGTGCAATTCCTTTAAGTCCTGTCCTTTTTGGTTGAGGGTGGCTGTGGCAGGATGGTGGCTTCAGAGCGAGCCTGGGGCTGCCCCTGACACCCGTATGAATCAGAGCTTTGCAGAGCAATTTGGAGTAGGGGGCTGCAATGTCTGTTGCGAAAGAAATCCTTTAAAAGGTGCATTTCAGACAACAGCACTAGCTTTAAGATACGCTCAACAGGCATCGCGCAGGTGGGACCACGGGTCCCTGAGTGTCCAGATGCAGGATGCTCAGAGGTGTCACCTCGATTTCTCATGGCCAGGAGGAAAGGTGTGAGCCGTCCCTTGGTGGGTGGGTTCCTCTCAGCCAGCGTCACACTCAAGTGAGCTGCTGCCATCGGTGTTTTATAACACAGAGCGGAAAAGAGCAAAGAGCCACTAAATCCTGACATTTGCCCTTTATCATCAGACATTTGCGCTGGCTTACGACTTTCTGTTTATCTCCCAGCTGAGCTGCCGGCTGTATCACTACATTGTCTGTTCAGCCTTTCCAAAAACAGTCCGGGTTCAGGTCAGCATGAAGACAAGAATATTTTGGCCTTTGCTTCGGGGAGGGATGAAGACTYAAGGATGAAAACTCGGTGACTATGTTGGCTCTGATTTCAGTGAAAATGCATATTTGTCTGACCTGTTCATCCCCATCTATGCCCACATTTTAGTCATACAGATATAATCTGTTCCCTTGACCTGGATGACTTCTTTAGAGGCTGAGGGTCTGCCAGGAGCCCAGTGCAGCCCCCAAAAAGCATCAGAGCTCCTGACAGGGTAGCACCAACTTGGACCCGGAGCTCAGCACCCCCAGGGAGGCTTTAAATGATGCCCAGTGCCGGAGGTCTGCCGACCTGCCATTCGCTTCTCCCTCCTCAGGCTCCCTGTTCCCCACTTGCCTCCTTACTCCCATACTGGGTACCCATTTCTGAGTGGGTTTGCCTTAGCAAGAGGTGATGGTACATGGTCACTGGCCTCCACGTGCTGTAGCTTCAGGAGAAGCATCCTGAGTCTTATTTCATAGAAACTTGGATTGAATCACAGAAAATCTGGGAGCACTACTATACAGCAAACCACAGACATTTTTTTTAATTTGCACTTTGGGTGTTAGCTGCTGTGTCATTTTGGTGAATGCACGATTCCCTCAGCAGGACAGCAGTGCTTTGGGCAAAAAAAAAAAAAAGTGAGAAAACACCAGTTRGAGTTTCTCAAAGGTGCAAACACAAACACATGGAGGCGATGCCGGGGAGCTGCTGTACAACGGGTGAAGCCTGCACAGGGAAAACTGGATTTGTTTATCCACTTGCTTGGAGTTTCTTTTGTCAACGTGAATGGCACGTGCAGAAAATCAGGTTTCAGCTGAATTGTTTTGGGTAAGGGAAGCCACAGGGTTTGTGACCGGTGTCGTACAGCGCTGGCCTCTCACGAGGCAAAACCTGAGCATTTCCACCCTCCCAGTCCAGGCAAACTCTCATGTTGAGAACAGGTTTGGTGAGGACATGGGACACCGGCACTGTGTTTCTCCATCAGCATGGAGGGAATGGAGACAAATCCTCGAGCCAGGTCAGGTAACACCACACTTTAAGGAACTTAATAAAATGCATTCAGCAGGATACAGAGCTCAGATTTGTTATATACCTGATTACTGGAGAAACAGAGCACATCCCAGACATGGATTTGACTGCCCCACTCCACCTCTCTGACACACAGAAAGATTATCCACATTTTTTTAATGAAGAAGTGGGACACAGAGAGATGGAGTGACTTACCCAAGGTGGCAGAGGTGTGAATCCCAGGCCTGAGCACCAGGGCTTCGGTAACAGAGAAAGGAAAGAAAAAGCAAGACCTGGCTCTTTGCTTCTATACTTCCGTGAAATATTCTGGTTCTGCTGACATGTAATGAATGAAAAATATGAATCAAGGCGATCAGCCCTGTAGAACACCAACTTTCTGCCCAGATCTCAATCTATGCCCAATCGAGACTTGCTACAAGGTCTGCAAGGATTTAGGTAACTTTTTAAGGTCTGTTTTTGCCAGCCTCTGCGTCTTTTGGCTTGGCTCAAGTCCAGAAGGAGCCACAATGAAGCCATTGGATGGAGCATGTGTTTCCAAGGATGATCGCGAAAGGATGTGGCTAAAAGTTTGTTTGCCAGCTTTTGGCATAAATAGTCTGTATCTGCAGCCTGAGGAGCTGCACCCTCGGCTCTCACATGGCAAGGTGTCCTTCTGCACACATTTACCATGCCAGGAATTTTACTTGCGTCAGAAATCCGGGTGACTTTAGTGGGTCATCCTGCATGAGCAAAGTTGCCTGCATAAATAAATGATTGCAGATTTGGGATTTCACCTAGGTGGTAGCTGGTGTTCTGGGATTTCTGAGAATCGGGTTCAATCCTGAAGTCATGACATTTGTGTCGACAGAGTCATATAATGGCTGATGCCACTCCAGTATGTTTTTCATAGAAAACATCCATATTACAGGTTGATGCACATGGTGCTGGATTTTCTGTCTGTAAGTCATTGCTTTGTGCAGCTCCGTTCTGCAGAGCCGCTGGCCCACACCTGGCCAAGCCCCTGAGCACGTGAGATATTTTAAACATATGGTACAGTCCACCTCTGTTCAGCAAAGTGCTTAAGCACATGCTTAATTTTTAGCTTAAATTCACAGGGCTGTATCTTAAATCAATGGGACATTTAATCAATGGGATTTTTTCCTTCGTAAGGACTGTAGGGCCAGAATTTAATAGGGAAAGTCATGGGGGTTTGTCCTAAAGACTAAGTTTATAAAAATGAATATTATAGCATTGTTTTCAAGCTTATTAACTGTGTCATACTGTTATTGCCTCCAGTCATTTTTTTAGAAAACAAATAAACAGCAAGTATTTGTCAGTCTCAGCAATAAACTATAGTGGCAGCAAACTTAATCTGGTGTTAATTAGGCTTGTGGAAAACTAAATCAAGCATCAGAAACCACAGATTATTTTAGGCTTCTTCTAGCATAAACACAAAGGCTTGAGGATCCATAACATATTATTTTTGTTGACAGTTCTCCACTTTTCCCCCAATTTATTTCATGTATCCGATAGGCTGCTCCTTGATTGCTTTTAGCTCTGTCTTCTTTTGGCCTCAGTGTGGCAGTTTGTTAATCCTTCCTATTTTTGTGTATTTAAGCAGGATTACAAACTTCAAATACATTGTAAAAGGAACCTGTATACAATCTTTCAAAATCACTTAAGTGGGCCAATGACAGAAGTACCAGCCTTGCAAGTAAATACAGGACATTTCGGAAATCATCCCCAGTGTTTATTTATAAGCCATTTTTAATTACTCAGCAGGAATGAATGAAAGAACTAGAAAATGGAAAATGACAGAGGGTTTTGCATTAAGTTACAGCTCATGGAGAACAAGGGAGTGATCGCCGTGCTTTCAAGTCTAGATAATTTTGGTGTGTAATTATGCCCTGCTGGTTTATTGACAATCTAATAAAATTAAACTGCAAACTATTTTGCAAATAGCATGGGGATCTCTTGCAAGGCTCCACGCAGCACAGAGAAATAGCAGATGTCTCCACCTGGGGAGCAGCAGGTAAAGAAGACAGTGAAAACTCACTGTAAGATTAATTTAGAGCCATAAGAGTTGAGAGAGGCAGGCCAGAGCTTGGAAGCTCACTCAGACGCAGACCCAAGAGGAGGGTGCTCACGTTCACCCTCGGCACCCGCCTGAGGATGCTGCACCCGCACGCCCGGCTCCCCGCTACTGCTGCCCACGGTGCTACCAGAAAATGATGGTACGCCAGCCCTTTGCCAACTCATTTGAGATTGCAAAGAGTGAGGATTTAAGACAGACAGATGTCAAGGCAGCTGGTGTAATGACAGCCCCAAGGGGAGGCAGGACGGTGGGGACAGGGCAGCCCGGGGACGAGCGTGTTCCCCGGGGGGGTTCAAACTCTGGCAAGGTGCAGCTAAGCAAGGAAATTGCAGGAGGTGAAAACAGCATTCAGAGCGCTCCCTAATCTGTATGAAACAGGAACCATGAAGCTTCAGAGTGGGACTGCAAATAAAACGGAGCTGTCAGTATCTTGGTCAGCAACTGTCGGGCTGCTGAGCCATAAGGTGGTTGAGATTTCTTCAAACTGCTTCCCAAGCTTCAGCCTCCAAAGTGATCCTCGCACCCAAGGCTGGAATTTGTTGCAGGTGCCACTCGCCGAAGGGCCAGCCTGCCAGCAAGTTTTCTTCTGGGAAGGGCCACTAGTGTGGTACTTCAAAATAAATGCAGACATGGCAGTTATTCAGGGATTTCAGCAGCTCCCAGGCACTGGCTGGAGGCTCACCAGCAATTTGGTGATGCTGTGACACCAAGATGGGGACAGTGACAGTTGCAGAAGACAGCTTGAACAAGGTCAGGCTAGTGGGTTTCCTCCAGATATGGGACCCCCTGCCCTAACAGGAAAGACATCCCTTTGGAAAAACTCTGCCCGTTCCCAGCATCAAACCAGAGTATTTTGTGAATTGATCCCAGGGCCAAAGTGATGGAGTAGGCCCCTGAAGTGTCGGTATATGTCAAAGTGTCCCTGGAGCTGTGCCTCTGGAGCCTCCATCACTGCAGCATGGCCCAGCGACAGACAAAACATGGTACATGGCATCACAGGAATTCAAGTATAGGTAAACAGGCAAAACACATATAAAATTCTGGTTTACACGAGTCTGATGAATAATTAATCAGTAACAAATAAAAGAAAAAAAAAAACATGTGAAAGAAACTCAACCTCATTTCTAAAACACCTGGCTCAGCAGACAAAGATGAAGAGCTGCACATTCCCACCAAGCATGAGACGAGCCCGCAAAGACTTGTCCTGACCATTAAGGCACAAGGATAGGAAATCTCTTACAGATGACGGTGGTTTACTCAACAGCTTGAACACATTCCTTGTCTCGTTATTCAGCAGCGAAGCTGGAGGTCAACCTGTCTCAGACAAGCCAACGYGTTGCGGAGACAGAAGGAGCAAAGTTCTCTGCGAGCCGCTGCAACTCGCTGGGAGAGCACGCTCCAGTACGCTGGTGGAAACGAAAATTCAACACTTGCTGTCCTTACACAATTCCTATCATCATGTTTAACTGCATGGTTTTACTGATCATTTATAAATAAGTGCATGGTTGTAACTGAGAAGTGCCATTTAAAGCTTGCTCATTCCCCAAAGTAAAGAGTCAATACTAAGGCTCCACGTTCAGTGAATTTTCCTACCAGGCTGGAGGGTGAACGAGATTAATGCCAATGAAGCCAAGAGGAATCGCAAGTTATCACCTCCCAGGACAGGCAACGGCCACCCTCACGCTGCGAGGGCACCATGGTTGCTCCTCTGGCTTCCTCCRAGCCCTCTCCTCTTGCCCCCAGCATCACCTGAATCAATTCCAGATGGGATTCATCCATGTCTCATCTGTTACCAGACACCGTGAGAGCAAAGAAACATCAGCATCTGAATTTGATGTTGGGAATTTAAAAATAATTAAGCATCTTCAAAGGTTTTTAAGCAATAGGCCATATATTTTATGGGCTGGGAAAGACCAGAGGTACCCACACTTCCTTGGCACACGCACACCATGTCGAGTTCATCCCTCCGAGCAGCCACCCTGCTGCAAAAAGCTGCAAGAAGTGATGCAAACAATAATTTTGGAAGYATATATGCACGTGCATGGTATGCTCACCTGTCCTTAGGGCAGTTGTCTGGATAAGACCGTGAGTTCTGCTTGGCGTATCTGTAGGGAACAAATGTTTGAGCGCAGGAGGCTGTGCTAACAGGAAAGAGAGACGCTGCAATGCCACAGGTTTAGCTAAAAAGTGTTTTATCTGCAATTCCCACAAGAAAGCACAAGACAGAGCAGGTTGACAGAGCAGGTTGACAGAGCAAGAGAACTCCAAGGGCTGAGAGCTCCACTCCAAAACCACCACAAGGTAATAACATTAAATCGTTTTTAATGGCACCTGAAGGTTAGCTGTAAGAGTAGGGGGGTTTCCTCTCCGCCTCCCCTGATGGTGCAATGCCATCTGCCCAGCTGGAGCAAGCCGGGCTCCAAGCGCCCCAGGTGCTCCGAGAGCACCCCAAAACCGCACGAGGCCACACCGACCGTTTCATCCCTCCCATCCTTTCCAGTTGCATGGCTCTAAATCTGTTAAGCCTGAAGATACACAAGCTGCTTTCCCTGCTCATGACAGTATCACGAAGCATGCAAGGAATTTTCTGGCAACTCAGCTGCTTCTTACTTTGTCGTGTCTAACCTTAACTCTGCAGTTTCAAATTCATAGCTTTTAGGCTGGAATAATTAAAATATCCCTGCTTTATAGTTTACTTTTCTTTACTAATACATTCTCTCAAACATAAGTCCACAATAATGTAGGCTTTTTTGCATAACGATTTCCTTCATTTTTAAAAAAAAGTCATTAAACATTTATGCACAAATGCTGAGCAATGACCCAAACAGAATAGCATATGCAGTATTTCCAGGGTAAAAAAGACAGGGTTTTTCCTCACATCGCCACAAACTGTGTTTCTTGTTGATGGCAGCTAAGCCAGGAGAGGTGCCGTGCTCCGGCTGGCTGTGTAAACGTGCATACGTGGTGTGTGACAGCAGGATGGGCTCCAAAGGAAAGACCTGGGATCCTGGGCAAAGCAGACTGCAAAGAAGTGAGGGGAAAAAAAMCCCAACCCACAGTGTTTTTAGATGAGCAGCCCTGTGCCACCCCTTCCCTGCCCACGCCAGGACACTTGGCAAGGCCAGCGGATCTGGAGAGCGGTGCCAGCTGAGCTGTGTTGGTGATGTGAGCTGTGCATCTCTCCCCCTCCTCATTGCTGTTATTAGACCTTTACATGTGACATTTTTTAATGTAAAAAAGTCATTGTAGGTCATTTCTAAGAGATTTCTTACGGCAACCCCTGCTCCTGCACGTTTGACTTAGGGTTACCAAGGTATTCGGCTTAATAAACCAAGACCTGCAAAGAAAAACATCCAAATAAAGTAACAGAAAATTGTCCAAGCATTTCTAACATTGTTTAGCCCCAGACTGATGACAGGGTGATGAAGGAGTCATCCCCACTTCCCAGGCCATGCTGCATCAAGGGTTTGCAATGGGTAGAAATTTCTGGCCTGACAAAATCTATTCCTTCAGCCTCTACGGCACGTGAGGAGGCTACATCACACACCGATGGAAATATCTATTACAAATACATCTTCACGTGGGCATGGTTTTCTTTGCAATTCAGTCTGTAAGAAATCTGGGTGAAGCAACAGAAGTCATAACAAGCAGTGGGGCAATTTTTCACCTTAAGCAATATCCAATTGATGAGGCTGCCGCTTCCTTGCTTACTTAAAAGACTCGAGGATATTAAACGTGGAGAGTGCGCTAAGAAGAAAGCTTTGCACAGATAGCTATTTCCCCTTTCTCAGTGCCAAGACCCCAGTTTCAGATAGCCCAAAATGGGTGGCTGCAAGGAYATATCTACAACACCCGTATGTACGCTATGCATTAACACTTGAGTTCAGATACTACCAGCACCACCATTACAGACCTCACTTTTCCCCAGTGTTTATTCTGCCTTGAGTTTCTATTCCCATAAAAGTTAATATTAGATTGCCTGAGAAAGAAAGGAGTGTTCATTTATTGGGACAAGATGATTTTCAAGCTGATTTGCATTAATTTTGAAAGTAAGATTTTTTTTTGTCCCCGTTTCTTTCCAGGAAAAACTGAAGTCATATGAGAGCAAACCCTGCTTTGCCTGGTTTTGATCACTTGGCATACTTAGAACCAAACTCCTCAAAGTAAATATTTCCTATGAAGATCATTAAGGGTGTGACCAACATGTAAGGAACAGCAACAGGAAAATACTGCTTTAAACCTAATACCACATCATGTTGCATTCATTAGTTACTTGACATTGTAGCTGGAACAGGAAAAAATAAAAAGGCATGGAGCAGAATGATATTTCAGTTTGTTAAATGCTTCTGAATCAGTATAATTCCCTCCCCAAATTGCAATAGTTCTCCACACATCTAGCAAAGGCAGCAGCTGCTGCTGCCTGTGCCCTCACTGATACCCTTTTAGGTGGGCACAGGAAGGCAGGAGGGTCTGAGAGTTTGTGCTCAGCTCATAACCGTGCCAGAGCTGTTACTAAAGAGATATCCAACAAGATACGATTTGGGAGATGATGCCTTGCTCCCTGCATCACGAAAAAGAAATAATAATTTTACCAGGATAAAACTAGCAGCCAGGACAGCCCAATCCAGGCACCTTCCCCTCCCACGCGGCACAGCCAGGAGGTCCCAGGGCTCCCTGGCTGGCTGGGGTGGACGAGCAGGCAGGGAGCACCCATGGCTGCCTGCCACTCCTGCCCAGGACGTGCTCTGGGAAGCTCGCCAGCTCCTGCATGCTAAAAAACAGCCTTACTTTATATTTAGCAAAAAAACCCCAGATGACGCAGTCCTGCACGGTGCTGGAGGAAGGAAGATAAGCAGCGGTCCTCCTTCCTCCCCGGCTGCCCAGCGGAAAGCCCGTGCTTTATCTGGCAAAGGCAGGGCTGCCCAGCTCCTGCTCCCAAATGAGGGGGCATGGCAACGGGGACAGGGTTTTAAAGAAATAATGCAGCAGTTTCACAGCAGAGAGAGTGGCCAAATGGCCCTGGGTGTGAGCAAGGCGATGCCCACCCTGGCCGGGCTGCAGTGCTTCACTGCCTGGTTCCACCTTCCCACTTGTAAACCAGCTTTTTAATCAGAATTTCTGCTAACTGAGCAAAAATCATTCATAGTAATAATAACAATAATAACAATTTTGCCATGCTTTGCACCACTGATGCAATTCTAAATGAAGGACTTAACGAGGCTAGATGAGAGACGCCAGCCAAAACTGAACGCCAAATCCTACATTTTTGCAAGAGATTTTTCATACAAATGCACTCAAGCACTGTCATATTGGACGCAAATATTCAGAAGGTCAGGATACTCGGGCTTTCAAGGGTATTAAATCGAACTTATGCTGTACGTGAGTGAGCTGACCCCTTGGTTATGGGAGTTGGTTAGGAAATGGATGGGTGCCTAGTGTTAACGCAGACAGCTTTAATATTGCTCAAACAGCGAGAAACATGCTCTCTCTGCCCAGCACCGCCTGCCCTTCTGCTCCCACTCGGATGAAGCTCGATGTACCTGTCTGCAGCGTTACAGCGTCGTGAGGTTATTACAGAAGAACCGGTGGAAATTAAGGAGGGGCAAATATTCATTTCACAATAAGTGAATTTGCTTTACTTTGCCACAAGATGGAGCCTTGAGATTAAACCATTTGTTTGAGGTTTGATTGTTATTTAAGAAAATAAAGCCACATTTAAAGATGCACATTTAATTTTCTCAGATGATTATCTGTGTTTTTTTAATGAATCATATTTTTCATCATCTCTTATTAGTCAGATATGAGGAAACTCTGAAGACTCTGMCAAAAGAGGTGCCACTCTGGCATAACTCAGTAGAGGAAGATGTTGAACAATGCAGCTTTTCTTCTTCAATAAGAAATCATACTCCAATACCATGCGATATTCTGGGAGGGGACGAGATGGTAGAAGAAAGAGCACTTTGTGGAAAAGCTGAGGCATGAATCAGGGATAAAAGGAAGATATTTGGGAGGCAGAAGGCTTTTTTATTTTCTCATTTACCTTGTGGTTCAATTTTACTTCTGCAAAATCCCCTAGTTATATATCCCACGGTTATTTCTGAAGAATGATAGAAAATTATCAACGCAAATATTTTACTGAGTTTCAGCACTTGATACCTGCAGCAAAATTTAAGAGAGACAGCCATCCCAGCAGCATGGTCCTCCCTGACCTTTGTCAACAGGCACTTCCCCAAAATATAAAGCCTACATGTATAAATTCCATTTCTCTTTTGATTTCACTTCCCTTCAGCCTGGAGGGATTGAACTTTTTGTTTTGTAAGTGCTTTTCTGGTAGGTTGTTTTCTTTTTTCTAGTTGAAGTTATTGCGGAAAAACTGGGAAAAGAAGTGAGGTTTGGATTTTTCACTGAGGGCATTTGAGCTCTAGAGAAGCCTCCGAAAGTGGGTTTTACAGGAAAAAAAAAATCTTCTGTATTTGGGCATCACTCCTGAGAGCAATAGTTGCATGGCTCCAGTGGTTCCCACCCCTGCAGGGACTTGGGCCAGCAAGGAAAAGAGCTGGAGGAGACAGAGCCAAATTTTGAATCCAACTCCGAGTTCAGCAGAAGGTGGGGGACCGATAAGGCTCGCTGTGCCCTCTGTGTGCTTTTTTGTGCTCAGGACTGACAGGGAAACATCTAAATTCAGTGAGGGGAAGGCAGATTGGCAAATGTTGTTGAGTAGATAATAAGCTGATGAATAACCCCCCCGCTCCGGTCTTCGCTGGGAGCCAGGGCTTGCCTGGCTCACTGTAAGAGAGCAGTGCTGCCTGTTTTCTGGGGACTGTCCTCCTCAGTAAGGTGAGCAGGACCAGGGCATGGCTGTCCACAGTCTCAAAGAGCTTGTCCACCAGACCCCAGGCAACAGTAGACAATATTGAAGTGTCTGTGGACCTCTTGTCATCCTCACACCTCTTTCCTATCTCCTCCTGTGCATGGATCCCAAAGGAAGGGGATGGATCAACGGTCTCCCTCTTGAATTCCACCCTTAGTATCACTTTATCTCTAGATCAGAGCAAAGCAGCAAAGGCCTGAACCCCAGCCGCTTGCTACAGTCTGAGTGGAGAGAATGAGGTGCTGGATCAGCACGTCCATTGCCATGGTCAACCCAATACTGGGTTTCACTACTCCAAACTTCCCAGTACTCTGCAACCCAGTCTGCTGACATCCTTTCAGCAGAACTGTTGGGTGACTGCTGCCTGTTGCCCTGTTGAGGAGTGGGCAAATTTACCTGGCCAGTTTTTCATACGGAATATGGCATGGTCCCCTGCCCATCGCAAGTCAACAGCACAAGCTCAGGAGTGTGGTTACACTGGGAAGCGAACAGGTACCCTGCTGCAGCTGCAGTGGAGGCAGGATTGGGCAGGCTTCCTGCAGGCAGCTGCCTCCCCTGCCCTGCGGCAGGTCCAAGCGTTGGGCAATCCCTCTCCTGGGAGCTCCACCCTCGGAGAGGTCTTTGTCTTTTTTAGATAAAAAGCCAACACCCTTTTGTGTGGTTTCTTCTACCAGCTCCTCTTTACAAAAAAAAAAAGTTGTAAATAATGACTCAGTTGTACCTGTAGCCAAACCATCATTTTCAAGCGTTGTAAATAATTTCTTTCCCTTTATCTGTTTTCTAATTGCAAACATCAGCGCTTCCCCAGTAAGACAGGGGCTCAAGGAGACACTGATGTGCTTGAGTACRCTGCGGATACTTCCTTAGCACAAACAGGGCTCCGAAACTGCCCTCAGTCCAATGCTGCCTGGTGGCTGCAATAACTTGCACAAAGGATCAGAACGAGTATCTGAAGCGTAGAACGTTTTTAAAGAGCACTGGATTTTACATTACAGCAATACGTCCTTCCCCCTTCCCCTAGTGCTGCCCTGCACCACTTTCCCTCTCGTGCCACTTGTTCTTCTTGCCTCCCCAGCCCTTTCCCATGCCCAGCACTTTCCCAGCCCCTCCTGTCTCACTGTTCAGACTGATTAAAACGTGGTGAGCAACTTTATTACGAAAACAACAATCTGTGCAATATCTTTAGTGGAATGACCATTTCCAATCTCCGCATGATGGAAACCAGGACTGAGGCTGCACCTTATCCTCTTAGTACAGTAATTGAACAGAAACTGGCCTCAGTTAATATTAATTTTCAATAAGTCTTGAAATGAACCAGATGCAGTTCTGCTAATTAAGGTGAAAAAGCAGCTCATCCACGAAATTGAAGCAATGCTCTCAGCAAGCAATTCCAAAGACATATCTATTTGTTATATTCTGCGTATTTATCATTCCCAGGAGGTTATACAGGATACAAGTGGAAGAATTTCTAATGCTGTCATTAATTTCAGTGGCATCTTTTCATATCAGCAAACACCATCCAACTCTGCTGAATGAAAGTAGCTAAATTTCAGGAGAATGGTGATGCACACTTGTCACAGGGTTAAATTTGGATTCAAGATGGCATCATCTCCAGGCCTCCAGCATATGACACAGAGTAAGGGGGACACAGCAGGGGAGATCATGTCCTTCACTAATGGGAATATTCACTTGGGAAGAAGTAGAAGAAAATAACCTAGAAATAAGGTCATCGTTCTCCTGACAGCCCCATGGGAAACTCAAGTAGTGCTGAGACTGAACTAATTTTCCTGCTGAGCATGACAGGCATGTGGATACCACTTCACATGGCAGCAAGAGCAGCAGGCTGTGAACAGTGGAAGCAGCTCCAATTTCTTTGGGAAATATTATAAATCCCAAGAGAAGAGTCTGTGAAGAGTCTTTAGCCCTTTGGGCAAATGGTCCCGTGTGAATTCTCAACATACAGATTTTGAGATTATCGTTGCATGAAGCTGGGACATAATTTGGTTCCTAGTTTATCCCAGCATTACCAAAAGATGAAACGTTGCACCATAACTGTCGAGAACTGTATTTCTCTGTGATGCAATCCTTAGAGAAGTGGAAGTAAACACACTGCTACCTCTGCATGGTTCTTCCTTTAGGGTGACTGCATTGCCACCTCCAAGAAATGGGTCCGAGCACTAAAACGATTGACACTTTAGAGCTACTAAAATTTTAAGACATTTCTAAATTGCAGAAGAACAGAGATTTGTTTACTTGGACAAATGGGTCACAATCCTGGAAACCCTTCATCCTATACACTCAGTTGCAAAGCAGAGGAACAGCCGAGAGTTAGAAGTAGGGCAATGGGAACATGACCTCCTCCACACCATTAGTGTTAAGAGACCTGAAGGTACGAAAGGAATGGAAATGGTGTCAAGGAGCAGAGCCCACACATCCCAACACAGGACTTTGGGTGTAAATATTCCAATCCGTCCATAATACGGTTGATTTTTTTTTTTTTTAATACTAATTATATGAACCAGAAACTCAGAACATTTTACTTAATCACTGTGTCCACTGTTAAGTGATAAGGTAATATTGCTGTGAGTTGGACATTCCTGCTTGTTCACCTCATCATTGAGTGACTGGTCTGACTAAAGCACATATTGCATTAATATATAATGCCTAAACAGCCTTGAGAAAGGGCCAAAAACAGCCCTGGGGAGGACTGCTACCTATGAGCAGAATAAGTGTCGTGTTTGAGAACAGACATGATCCAGTGAGAGGGAGCAGACGATTAGACACATTTAGTGGTGGCCTGGCAGAGTGGCTGATGCAAAGAGCAGCAGAGCCTCAGCCCAGAGGGACGTGAGTAACCTTTGGGCCAGCAGAAACCCCTGAGGTACAGCAGGGAAAAGTGCCAGGTCCTGCACATGGGCCAGGAAAGGCCCTTGCCCTGGTAAAGGCTGGGAAGCTGCTGGGTGAGGAGCAACCCTGCTGGAAAGGACCTGGGGATTACAGCAGATGCCGGGCTGAACATGAGCCAACAGCGTGCTCTCATCTTGAGTAAGGCAAACCACATACTGGGCTACAATAGGATGAGGGAAACTATTATCCCCTTCTACTCGGTGAGACCTGGAGGCTGCATTCAGCTTTACTGCAATAGGTGTAGGGCCCTCCTGCAGCTCAAGAAGGACATAGTGACACCGGAGAGGACCCAGTGAAGAGATACGAAAATGGTCAGGGGCCCAGAGCACCTGGCCTACAGCGAGAGGCTGATGGAGCTGGGCTTGTTAGCCTGAAGAAGAGGAGGCCAAAGGGTRACCTAAGAGCTGCCCACAACTATGTGAAAGGCAGTTACAGAAATGTCAGAACCAAACTCCTGTCAGCAGTGCCAGAAGATAGAAACAAGGTGCAGCGGCCACAAATTGTGGCTTGGGAGACACAGGTTGGACATTAGGGAAAAAAAAGTCAGTAGGAAGATAGTGTAGTACTGGACTAGGTTACCCAGGCAGGCTGGGGAGTCTCCATCCTTAGTGTTTTTCAAGATTCAGCTACACAAACCCCAATCTAATGTTGGTGACAGTCCTACTTTGAGTGGGAGGTTGGGCTAAAAAACAACAGAATTCTCTTCCAACAAACATTCCCATGTTTCTGTGATCTTAAATTCAGGCCAATGCATGTCTTTAACATTAACTTGGTGAGATTTCAATATATCCTGAATTGCTTTCCTTAAAAAGACTTTCTTCCTGAACTGGGGGGCTTCATACAAAAGTGCAGTAGAAGAAAACTACCATTTTTTAGGGATTTCTTAATTCCACCCCTTCAAAACGCAAACGCTATTCGCTCTGCTGTCTGCTGGAGAGCCAACACATTCAAAAATAGCATCACATGGGGTCCCATCAAAGACTTCTAACATCACCAGGTGTCTCCTCAGTATGAAGAGGTTTCTTAGAACACAAAGATAAAGTACCGCAAGTTATTTCCTGTATCATGATGTAGGATCTATCATATGAACAGAAAACTCCTGCAGTAAAACCTGTCGTCTGTAAAAATGCTGTAGACAGTAGATTTCCTTTCCCTTAAAATCAAAAGCCATCTTCTCAAAACAAATACATTAAAAAAAAATTAACAATTTTGTTAGGACCTGTTTTGACAACATAATATTTCATATATGCATGAAACTTAGTGCATGTAAGTATGTGCTTGCGTCTGTATGAGAGCATGTGTGTGATCTTGTTTCTTCCTCTCTGCACTGTAAAGAGGAAACTCATGCGTGTGTGTTTGTGTGTGTACGATCACAGGCTTCTTCCTCGCTGCATTGCAAAAAGGAAACGCAAGCTGGGCTTGACAGCCTGCGTCTTACAGAACCAGCTTTCATCTTCACCCAGGAGCAGACACAGCAACTTTGTTGAGGCTTTGCCTCCTGGAGCTGTCAGTCCCTTTGCTCACAGATAAATACCGTAACAGGATACCACTATCACCTGTTCTGCTCCTTAACAGAAAATCTGCACCCCCTTGCATAACTTCTCTGACAATCTGCAGAAAAAAAAGCAACAAATCTCTTTAACTGACAATATTTGTACTCCAAGCTGCTGTTAGGACAGGTGTTCCGCGGTATTTCTATTTTTGACAGTATAGGCTTCACACAGATGAAAAGGGACACCTGTATTCTAAAAAAATGCTCATAGGAGTAGATGAGGGTGAAGGCAGGTTCATTTCCAGTAAGTGCTTCTTTATCGAAAGTTCATATTGTTTCATTAGGTAAAAGAAAGCAAAAGGGCAGTGCAACTGGCTGCAAAAATTGGTAATGTATTCTTTCTCAAAGGCAAGTACAAGGGTGATTTTTGTTAGCATTAATGGACTAAAGTTCAGTAGGCAAGGTGATACAATAAAATACTTTGTTCTTTAAAGTCCTTATAAATTAGTTATATTGCTATGATATCTAATATATATACTTAGTCTTCTTTAGATAGAAAAGTGACAGAAAGTAGGGTGTTATTTGCAGGAAAGGTGTCTTTGTAAGTGCACTATAGCTTTTTACTAATTATATACTATCAGTTCCGATTCTGATATACCTCTGCATGATTAACAAAACTCTGCTAAAGCCCTTGAAAGATTCACCTGTGATTTTTCACCCCAGCTCCAGAACCTTTTATAGCCTCTTAGTGCAGCACTCAGACTGGRTGCCTAATACATCATCCTGTGAATAAGAAAACTCTCCAGCTGGAATGTTGTCTAGCTATAAATCCTTTATTAATGTCATATTAACAGATATAGCTACTCTATATGCAAGTGGTGCGCATGCAACACGCACGGATGTAAACAATCAGACCAAACCAGAGCTCTTGTTTCCTTGGCTTTTTTCAGAACTGCGTCTTCACTGGAAGACTTAATCGATGTTAAACTGATGATGTGCCTACACAGCAATCATTTACGTAGTTGAGGAGTACCGTCTCTATAGGTAGTATTTTCATTACGCCAGAAAAGAGCTGCCCCTGTGTGCCCAGCCATGTCAACACGTTGCAAAGTAAACCCACACATAACAAGTCAAACAAGCTACACCAGTCAACGCAGTTTTGACAGCACATTAGGGATCCCTGCCAACACAGCTTTGTTGATCTGGGAACATCTTCACACAGCCGCAGTGTACATACAGCTCTGGCTTAACTGCATTTGTAGGCAAGCACATGCCCAGTTCAGCAGAGTTTGGGACAGCGTAGCTAAACAAGATGTACCCGTGTCCACGCTCGTCATTAAACTAAGTTCAAACTACAACTGTGGTCACAAGCATGGTCAACACTGGGTTGTTTTGCTGCCGATGATAAGAGGCTGGCCATCGCAGCAATGTCTGCCGAGTCTCGGGCGGCGGGGTGTAGGTGTGGGCTCTGCCGCTGCTGCGCTGCATTCCAGCAGGCTGGCTGAGACGCCACTCTGCAACTCTTACTAGCAAGTAGAGATTAGGACACAGAGAAAATGCCAAGGATGGAGGGGTGGGGTTAACCCCAGCACTTTCCCATTTAGGGTGTCTAACAAGTAACAGCCCCTGATCAGCCCGTGGTTCTTGCTCAGTCCGGGGGTCCTCGCCTACAGCAGCCCCAGGCAGGTGAACTGGCAGCATGGTGCCGCCGAGCAGTGGAGCGAACTGAGCCTCAGCCAGCCCACCTTGCCAGAGGGAGAATTGCTGGGGCATGCCGACTGTAAGGGTGGTTTTGGGGGGAAGTGTGCCTGAAAGGAAAAAGGGAGAACCCGAGATGACACCCCTCAATGCCAAGGTAAACAATCTGTGTCCAAAAATGCATATTTGGTCAGTTCAGTAGGGGATCGCTTGAGCTTTGAGTGTTTATTGTTCTTCCTCTCATAGTAGTGTTTAGCAATGCTTTTTTAGACCTGCCAAGGCTCTGGGTTCCTAATATATCTCTGGTATAATTCTGCTTGCCTCACTGCAGTTACACCAGAGGCGAATTTGGCCTTCAATCATTTGGGGTTGCTGATCACTCTGGGCGTGCTGCTTGCTCTGCAGATTTTCTGGAGGACTGGAATTTCTTGTGGAATTCTGTTCTGTGAGGCAATGGCTGTGTGGGCAGTGAGTCCTCTCCAACATTGGTCTGAGCACAGTCATTACAGGATGTGCTCTTGACGTTGTTGCTTAATCGGTAATCACTTCTTCGTCTCTGTCTCCTTCAGGCTCATTTTTCTGCTCATCACTTCATGTTTTGTCACTACAGAGAAAAAGGACTCATGACTTTCCCCTGAATGTAAATAGGCTATTTTGCATTTAACTAATATTCCTGTTATAGTATTTTGTAACAAGGCAATCAGTAGAAGTGAGTAATGTATGCTTTCTTTGCCACAGATATTAATCTAATACTGTTGCAGCAAAGAAAAGCATGCCAGGCAGTAAGGGAAGTCAATGGAGCAAACACAGTAATGGCTGTCCAGAAACAGAGATCCTCAGTCAAGGGCCCAAATTCATCTCAACRCAGAGGGAAAAACTTTCCTCTACAAACATTTATATTGGCAGCTCTCAGCATGACAGTTTCGTAGTCTGAAATACAGATAGATTCCTTATCAACAGCCTTATAAACAAGAGCGAGGTAGAAACGCAATAGAGGTCCGAGGGTCACTGATTAGAGAGGGAATGAAGTCAGTGAGTATCAGAGCTAGAGAGTGAGGGAAAACAGGCTGAGGAGGTGACRAAGGAGGAAGTCTTAGCAAGAGCTTTGGAAAAGGACTGGAGGCAAAAAGTAGAACTTCAGACATCTGGATAAACATAAAGCGTCAAACTTGGAGAAGGTCTCCTTTCGTAAAGGAGAAAGTTTGTAGTTTCTCTTTCATTTTTAACAGTCCTGCGTGACGTACTTATTGTTTGCCTTTTGTTGTCTTTCTTTCAGTAATTATGCTACTCATAAAAAAATCCAATTGATAGATATAGTGTATATTTAAAACTGTTATTAATTATATGTATTAATTATTGTTTCTTTACGTGTGCTACCTTGAGTCTGGGCTGGGGCTCAACTGTGGAATGCTCTGTGCATGTATAATGCTCTGCGTAGGGGACAGCCCTTGTTACCTGTGAACTCATGCAATGTGCAGTGAGAGTATCAAGCTCAGGGTAAGTGAATATGCACTTCAGTACTTAACTATGTATGTGGATTCAGGTCTAACAAAAAACTTAAACACATGCTTAACATTAAGCTGTGAGTGACCGTTGAAATGTAAAGCGTGTGCTTACATGTCTTGCCAGACTGTAGCCCTCCTGATCATAGCTTTGTTTGAACTAGAACAATATACGCGAGTGAAGATTACGCACATACGTAGTACCTTCTACTTCAAAGTCTGAGAATACTTTCCGAACCAGAACAAATATAATATCATATTGTTCCCAAAAGGTAAGGAAGTATTCTCCTGGCATACATGAGAAGGAGCTAGAATAAACGTGAATGTATTTTAAAGTTTGCGTTTTTTAAAAAGTACATTAGAATACTTAAAAAATTCCTACACAGTAAAAATTAGTTTTAGTGCTATGCAGGATTGCTCAAAAAGATGCTTCAAGTGGCATTATGTACTGAATCAGCGATTAGTCCAATAAAAGATACTACCTCACCTTACAAACCTTGTTCTTTAATATTCTTAGACTGTCTGGGCTACTTACATCATCACTATCACTAAAAAGGGAGGTGTCGGTGTTTAATGTCACTTTTAAGAAATACAGTCCGCTTCTCTTTGTGAGTAAGCTTAAAGGTAACAGAATCATAGCTGCTATGGCACACCAGTTCACCCTTCTTTTTGGCCAAATTCCTCCGGTCTCTAAGACAATCTAGTCCATATATTTGTTAAATTTTTAAGCAGTGTTGCTTTAACATTACAAACACCAGAAGGATTAAAAGGATCATTAAGGATAAGGGGATAATCTCTTGCCTTTCAAGGAGATAAAGATGATCTCAGAATAAATACCAGTAAACTAAACCCAGGGGGTTTTAGTAGAAAGAAAAATCAGCAATATTGTGGAATTCAAAAGAATAAGTGATACTACTTGTTTAGATGTCTTGGGATTTCCAGGCCTGAACGGCAGCCAACATATGGCAAAAGCCTGAAAGAAAACTGGGCCAGTACTAAGAGGCTGATGCAAAAGCATTTTAGAGGTGAAGTGGTGGAGTCACCCATGGACATCTCTAATATTTACTCAGCCGAACAGCCTGATGATTTCAGGATGGTAAAAAAATCTGAATTTTCTTATGTCTATGCATCTCAGGATGGAATTTGTCTTCCCAGACCAGGTACTTCAGATTGCAACTGCTCTACAAAATACAGTCAGACTACTGTCAGAGGAGCTTTATTTGGAAGGAGTAGTTACTGACTGAATTGACAGTTATTATCAGGTGTGTAAGGGTAGGAAAAATTGTTTGATGATACTGGAATTACTTTCTCCTGGACACTGCACATTTTAAATAAATTTTGAACATGTTAAGATAAATGATTGTCACAGATGCTACAAAGAGAAATGCACACCAAAAAAATCACAAAACTTATGAGAGTTCCAGTTTTGCAAATCCAGCGAGTGCAGACAAATGTCAAAAAACCTCATGTTTTTTAATTTTTATCTAAGCACAATATTTCAAGTTGTGTCCATCCCTTGCAACAGATCACAGAACATAGACAGGGAGCAAGCCGGGATGTACAGACACTAGTCTTGATAAATAGCAAGGGTCTATTTCAGTTTTATTTCTGTGTTCTTTTTCAAGTAAAGGTGTTGGGTAGTTGGAAGATAAAGTCAATTTGTTTAAGCACGAAGTAATTATACTAGATTAAGATACTGAAAATTATTCATATAATTTATAAACTGCCAGGTGGTAGAGTACAGATACTGCATCGGCCATACAGGAAACTTACTTAGTCTGTTTTTAAATCTGTGTTTCAGGGACTTTGATGAGAGTCAAAGCTTAACTTATTCCTAACATGCTAAAACTAGGAAATATGAAAATTAATTTTTTGCTGGTTTCTTGGTAAAATGAGGTAAAAGTGTTTTCTGTTACTAGACAAAGTCAGATTAAATAGACATAAAAGACTTTGTTCTTCTCTGACTGAAGTCAAAGTCAAAATTCTTATTAACGTGAAAGGGAGCAATATCAAACCTATGATCTTGAAAGGAAGTAACACTGGTATTGCATCTGTAGAATAACAGGAACATGCTTTGAATGCTGGAATACACGCCGCATTTTGTTTACACTTAGAAGAATTACTTATTGCAATATTTGCATAGTGTTCAGTTCTGTTTAATTACAGCTGTCTGCGAGGAAGAGTTCAATGGTGTAGGCACCAGATTCAAACCAGATTTCTTTCTAGAGCCGTAAAGTCAAATTCCAGTGAGACGGACACAGACTTTCATCCATATGAAGGAGAAGATTGTTTCAGATAGTCTAATACATGAAGGCTTTTCTTCTTCTCCCCCTTTGGAGACATTAAATGAATGGTGATGCTTTGTCTGTCTCCTTGGCTGTTAAAGATCCCTTAGGCCGTATTTCACAAGAGAAGGGAGGTAGCTTGACTAAAAATATCCCCATCCCTGTGCCATACTGAATGTGGCCCAGAGAAGCCTCCTTTTCACCAGTGATGCGCTCCTGGTGTAAATACACAGTATTTGACGTATGTATGATTGTCTGCACGAATAGTTCACAAAGCTAAAAGGAAAGAAAACGATTGCTGCGGAGGCAGG
Organism: Phoebastria nigripes; assembly: GCA_035582835.1. Lineage (NCBI taxonomy): Eukaryota > Metazoa > Chordata > Aves > Procellariiformes > Diomedeidae > Phoebastria > Phoebastria nigripes. Next base: position 1,497,599 of record JAYKAV010002109.1, on the reverse strand, counting down.
CTCCAGCAACGTCCAACGGACGCTGCCTCCGGCCGCCGCTCGCTCCTGTCCCCTCACCACCTCGCCCTCCCCACACCACAGTCAGCCTCTCCCGGATTTCAGGCTGGTTTTAGGATGCAGGTCTTTTAAGGAAGGAGTTTGGTCCCTGCCCTTGCCTGTGAAGCTCCTGGTGCAGCCACGGAGCTGCATAACCCCTAACAGGGACAGCCGTGGTGTTTCTAGAAAGCTCCACGAGAACAAAGGCCGCTCCAGCGAGGCCTGCGTGAGGGGCCGGCATGGCGGGCTCGGCCTCAGCACCGAGGACAGGTGGCGGCGGCGGCGTTCGCTGGCCAATCACACACCTAACTGCTCAAAGGACCAGGGTGCCATCCTCCACACAAACATGAAGAGAAAAGGAAGTTTCGGTCACCCCCAAGGAGTTTGTGGCACGTCTCCCTTTGGGGGTCAAGTACTCTGCCCACTGTAATGGCGCCTGGGTGTCATTAAATGTCTAATTCATCATCACTTTCTGAGGGGAAGTAGGAGGTTCGTAGGGCTGAGATGGGACGCCGGCACCCTGCCAAGGCTGCGCTCAAYGTCCCAGCACGGGGAGCGCCGTCTGGGTTTGCCGTTCCCCAGGGCCAGCGCGGCCGGGCCGCCCGCCCGCCGTCCCGCCCTCCGGCGGGGACGAGCCGCTGTGAGGCGCCCGGCCTGCAGGGGGCGCGCCTCTCCCCCCACCCCCGCCCGGGAGGCGGTGCTCGGCG